>JAJIYU010014106.1:0-13418 GCA_030144865.1 Tinospora cordifolia
TCTTCTTCTTCTTCGGAAGAAGAAAAAGCATCGTTAGAAGAGAGGCAGAAGAAGAAGGGATTGGCATGGATGGAATGGCTGAGGGGATGGTTCTGTTTGGTACACGAGATGCTGTTTCAAAGGATCGCAGCTAGTCATTTGCAGAATCCCTTGCCTTTGCCGCCTCTCAACGATATCACTTGCATCATTACTGGTTGTACCAGTGGGATCGGGCTTGAAACCGCAAGGTCAGATATGTTCTTTCTTCTGATTACTGATTTGAATGTAATGATGATGGTGACGATGAAGATTCTTACTTGTTAGCTCAAACGGAGGTGTGTGATTCAAAGAGGATGGGATTTGAATTGAGTGTGCTTATCACAATATAGAGTAGTAGTTCAAATTGTGGATCAAGTAGGTCAATTTTTGAAGGATTGTTTTATATCATGTTGGAAAATGAGTTAGGAATTGAGGAAAGACGATATTGAAAAGGACAGTGGTGATTATGCGTGCATTCCAACTCAGGAAAGCCTTTATGGAGTTTGGGCATATGGAAATCCATTTTTGTGTTTGTACTTTATTCAAGGTCAATCACTCAATTACATTTCAAATTATCAAATAGCTATATCTTACTTATACTCTAAGAGCTAATTCCATATTTAGTATTTATTGCTTGTTATTAGTTAATAGTTACCTTTTTAGTGACATATTTAATGATCTGTTCTCCGTTTCGTGACATTTATTTCAATATTTGAGACAAGGCTTTCCTAATAAACAATTCTGACTATTATGTTTGTTTTCCTTTAAAATATGTTACTTGTTCATTGTGACTTCTGGTAATGATAATCAATTTTAAGATCTTCTTCATAAAATGAGTAAACATCTGCACTTTTTTTTTTTCTCCTTTTGATTTGTAATTAATTTTCGGTTTTTCTATACATTAAAGGCAATTGGCACAGTCTGGGGCACACATTGTTATGGCCGTTAGAAACCCAAAGGCAGCTCATGCGTTGATTCAGAAGTGGCAGAATGAATGGTCTGGAATGGGTCTCCCTCTCAATATTGAGGTATCTAGTAGTTCATGGTTCATATTTTAGATGAAATATAAAAGATACTGTTTACTAGGCTTTCAGACCAATCCATAGATTGGAGGATTTTAAGAATTAAGATTTATTGATCATTGGTAGCGCACCATTGTTAGTTTTGGCTTGATTTACATTGCTGCATTTCTACCTGTTGATTATAGCTTTCATGCCAATACATAATGCAATGACATATTGATAATGTATCGAACTAAATACATTTCCATTTGAACAGTTGAAATTGGAATGAAATTGGCTACCTAGCAGGGTATTTAGAGCTTTGGCTTGTGAGAATTCTCGAATTCTAGTCTCTCTGTTAGGATTTGCTTATGTTCGAGTTGCATATTTGGTACTTGTCTATCCTCTTTGCTTTCTTCTATTTCTCCACATGCCAGATATGGATATGTGTGGGGGGAGTGTCACTAACTGCTTGATATTTACCTATTAACTACAGTTTTCTAGGGCAGGAAATTATCTGACAACTATGGGACTTTATTGATCCACCTGATCCCTTTCCTATCCCTCATCTACAATTCATGCCCTTACTCTAACATGGGATTTGTTTTTCCTCAACATCATTCGTTGGGTCAATCCCTTGATTCCGTGCATAATATGCATTGATTTGTGGGGAGACTAACACATACTTTGATTAGGACCCTACTTGAAAAATGAAAACATGGCTTTCAAAGGTCATTTGAGTAATAGGCAAACAATAAACAGTACTTTTTGGAGATTTTTTATACCACCTTTTGAACAGCCTACCAACTCTGCGTGTGTAGTGGGGAAAATGCTTTTGGCTAAATTGTACTAAAAGTTCTGAAATAAAATATTTGACTGGGGACAAACTAATTTGAAACTACCAAATACTGTATTTTAAAAATTTTCAAGCTGAACTGGCAATATTCATATTTTCTCACAGCTTAACACATTTGCTAAATTCCATAAGACATAGGGTGGTAATTAGTGCCAACCACAAATAATTAAAATATGAGATTATTTACTTTGGATCAAAAGGGCAGTCTTGGGGAAGCAGTAGAGGTTGCTCCATTGTGACCCACATAGAGTTTCAACCCTAGAAACAACCTCTCTAAATGTGGAGGTAAAGTTTGCATGCATGGCCTTCTATTAATATTGGTTTGGGGTCCATAGAAGATACATCACAATGACTAACTGAATAATCACAGTCTAGTCTTTGGATTTGATAGTTTATTCTCATGCATTTTTTCTCTTTTTTATAACATTCCACAGCTAAAACAGTGCAAACTTACAAATCTTCTAACTTGTTGATCTGTGGGTGTGTTAATTTGAGACTTAAGTATTGGTGTGGATCCTGCCCTGAATTCATAGCTAAATGCTAAAAGGAATTGTAATTTGTAATGCTCTAGCTCTAGATCTGCCATTTAAGAAGCTATGCATTTGTTACTAATTACTCTGAGATTTTGCTCCACTTTGTTCATGTGAAGCTTTTGTTTTTAAAGTTCTAATCTCTCTTCCTCTGTGGCTTTCTGTCAAGGTTATGGAGATTGATCTTCTTTCATTGGAATCTGTAGTGAGATTTGCAGAAATGTGGAATGCCCGTTTAGGACCTTTGCATGTCTTGATCAATAACGCGGGTATCTTTTCAATTGGAGGTTGGTGTAGAACACGAGACTATGATCATTTTCTGCTTACAAAAAGTTTCACTGCCTCCCTTGTAGTTGGGAAACGGCTTTGTGGACTTGAGTTCAAATTGCACTGCATAGGAATTCCTGGATGTTTTTCTTTTAAATATAATCTTTAGGCTTGAATATGCTAGGACTTGTTTCAGTCACTACTGATCCACATTAGTTTGGTGTTTCTGGTTATATTTCCACAAAACCTTTTAGAATAGATGAATTTTAGCTTTATATCTTCTATAATTGTTGTTTATGTCCCTATGGTCAGAGCCACAACGGTTTTCAAAGGATGGTTATGAAGCACACTTGCAAGTGAACCATCTTGCTCCAGCTTTGCTTTCATTATTGCTTTTGCCGTCTCTTCTCAGGGGATCTCCAAGTCGAATTGTCAATGTGAATTCAATTGTGAGTTCCTCATCTATCAGTTTATGTGCACAAAGTTTTCATACATAAGCTACTTTATTTTCATGTATATATATATATATTATATCATATTGTATGATGTGGGAGTGTAATGCAAATAATGTTCAAGCCTCTTTTTCACATGTATGCTTCTATGTATTAGAAATTGTGAAACATGTAACGAAATGTGTAATATAATGAGAGGTTGAGGTGGCTTCAGTTTACCCTTCAGATACCCAAGGGCATTTTGTTACTATTTATTTAACTTACTCATCATCCAAATTAAATAAATGAGATCCTTTAGTTTCTCTTGGCACACAATGGACATTGCCCTGTATGTGTATGACTCTTTCCTTTTTCTTTGTTCTATACTTTCTTTACATATAAATATGAGTGGTCCTTATTTATAAAGGTTCCCAAGATTTTAGTGCTTAGTAATTTTCGAGTGGCTCATCTCTGTTTGAATGATTCTTTCATGTTGTGATTGATGAATATGTCTTAATATTTGACTGTTCGAGTATCAGATGATGAAAGATATTTAACCATTGCTTGAGGAACATTTTGTTGCAGATGCATTGTGTTGGTTTTGTTGATACTGAGGACATGAACATCAGTGCGGGGAAAAGAAAATATTCAAGTTTGGTGGGATACTCAAGTAGCAAGCTTGCACAGGTATGCCCAGTGCTTTTCCAGAGTTCATTTTATTCGACACATTTAGAGGTTATTGGAAAATTAGAAGAAGGATGTTACTTCGATGATCAACTTAGGAATGCTTTGTTCATTCTCCAAAGGAATGCAGCATCACAATTTAGAACCGATTGTTGGATTTTGACTCTATTATTTTTTATTTCGTTGGTGGTAATAGTTAGTTTCTTTTGTAGGTTACAAATTAAAAATAGGTTTTGAGTGTACCTTTTGCAATACTTTCTGTTGATTTAAGCTTCATCAGGATGAAATTCTCGATGTATGAGTAGGATTAGAATCTTCCCAAAAATGACAAAAGGCTTCTAGATGAATAGAATCTGTTTGACTGCTGCACAATTATTTTTGACCTTGTTCTTTCTTCTGAAAGATCATATTATATTTATGCCTGGTAAGGGCAAAAGCATAATCCCTTGAATGGATGCTCCATTACATGTAAAAATTCAAAAATGAGAAAAATTTACATCATTGTTTTGAAAGTTCTGTATGATAAGTTGGAAAGGGCATTTGCTTTACAGGTTATGTTTACCAGCATCCTCCATAAGCGACTACCTGCTGAAGCTGGCATCAGTGTCATGTGTGTATCACCTGGGATTGTTCAAACAAATGTTGTAAGTCGTCCGAACCCATTGAACACTTAATTTTCTATTATAAGATTTATTACTTCGGAAAACTTGGATCAATGTTTGTCTTTGGAGCATGGTTGGTTGAACTTGTCATAAGAATTTCAATTTTTTAAACATGCAGGCCAGAGATCTTCCCAAAGTTGTTCAAGCCGCTTACCATCTAATACCTTATTTCATCTTCAGTGCCCAAGAAGGTAAATCTTCTTAACCAAAGGCGCCGTTATGCAGTCAATTTTGGGTCTAATAATCATGAACATATGTTTTGAGTAAATGAAGGACTTTTGTTGACTAAAATAGAGTTAAGAATAAGTTCTTTAAGTCAGAATTAGATCTCAAATATTTTAGATCAGTGACCTCAAATATTTGTGGAATGCCTTGCTCCATTGATCATGCAGTGAAATGCACAGTTTTCCAAAGATCAACCCTGGTTGTGCCTTTTAAACATGTGGGCTCATTTGATCTTATCACTACAGGTTCTAGAAGTACACTCTTTGCAGCTACAGATCCTCAAGTCCCAGAGTACTGTGCATTGCTGAAAGCCGATGACTGGCCTGTCTGTGCTTTCCTCTCTCATGATTGCCATCCCATGAACGCTTCAGAAGAAGCCCACAATGTACCGACTTCCAACAATGTGTGGGAGAAAACATTGGAGATGATTGGGCTATCTCCAGATGCCGTAGAGAAACTAATCGAAGGTGAGGAAGTTCGGTGCCGTTATGGGCTTAAGCACGATTAGTATTCTGCCAACAACATTCTTGCTACTGACAAATCCTTTTAAGTGTTGAACAGAGAATAAATCCCCAAAGAAAATGTCAGAAAAAAATTTCCTTCTTGTAATCTTGTACCATTACCTAGCACCACTTCGTATAGGTGAGGAAATATACTTTATACATCATATTAGATTTGTTATCCTTCTGCAATATAGGCATAACTTAATTTTCTGGATTTGTTTGGTATAGATCAAATTGCAGCATTATTCAATTTTTCCTTTTTTGGAGTCTTTGACCCCTTTGAGATTGGCCACAGTGTCCATCTAGAATTCAACACTGAACAGGTCTTTTTTGTTGAACGTCGGACTTACCTACCACCGGAGCTACCTAAGTTTGGGTTGCATTATTTATGTTTGCAAGTTCATATTGCCGTGCTCATTAATGATCCGGGCAAGATTTACGAAGTCTGCATAGTAACTGGAGAAAGACCTGCTACAATTATTATCACTTTATTTACATAATGTCTGCTGCATAAATCTCCCATCTCCCGCTCCATTTATTATCTCACTGATCCCAGTTATAAGATTTGTATTAATTTTTTTTAATCGATATCTCTGGATTTAAACACATTATTCTTTTAATTATGGTGCAATTGTCTTTATTAATATGCTTGAATCATTTTAACTATTTTTTGACAATTTTCACGGCTAAAAGTGCTTTTTTAAGCTCTGATGAATTCCAATATTTATATCTTTATTAAAATTAAGATTAATTATTAAATAATTATGCCAAATGATAAAAATATTATCCGGACTTTTTGTTACATTTGGTCGAATCAAAACCTCTTTAATTACAGTTGGGAGCTTAATTTCCTTTGCTTGTAATTTACAAATAAGAAATTATGATAATTTGTTTTCATAGTCCTCAATTAAGTTATTTATACTTTTTGTTATTGTGCTCGTCTTCTTACAAAAAAAAATTAACTTCTTTAGAGCTCAACATCAACGTATTTTAATGTTGTGTTAGCAATTGATAAAAAAAGGGTTATTTGGACACCTTTTTGAAGTACACAAGTTATTCAAAATTGATGCTCTCTGAAGTTAAATAAATAAAAATATTTAAAATGCTATCAGCCACCTTTTATTTCAAAAGAATAACTTCATTACACACCAAAAATACTTTTTCTTTAAATTTACTTTTTTGCAGACATTAAAATGATACATTTCTGCATCATTAAAGTTAGTTTTCAAATGCCATGAAATGAAAACTAATTGCAACACTGAGGCCTTATTGGAAGTAATGCCAAAGCTACTCAGTTGAATGGTTTTTAACTGGAACAATAATGACCAAACAGAATGTGAAAATGTTTTAATTTAAAAAAAAAAAAACTATTCTTGCACCAAATTCTACAATGGCTGAAGAGTAGCAACAGTCAACAGAAGCAATTAAACGAGCTATGCATATGGGACTTTCAATGATGCTATAACAAGTGATCATGTAATTACCACATGGATCTGTCCATGGATAGAAAAGAAGGCAAAACTTTTGTTGTTGATATCAGAAACTCCCACCGGAAGCAATCATCTTAGGGAACTTGGTGTTTAAAGAGAATAAGAACTATGTAAAGAAAATAAAAAGAAAAGAAAAAAACTCTCTGCTGTGCATGAGATTCTTCACATTGTTGTAATCAACTGAGAATCAGAAAACCTGAAGTGATTTAAGTGGCGAAACATCCCTCTTTACTTGTAAATCCATTCGTTAGCACGCCCTCCAGACTCATCCATGTCAATGAAAATGCTGACAGCCTGCAACAACCAACATGAATTAAACAAATCGTCTGAGATGGCTAGTATATCCAAGTCCGCCCAAATTCCTTGTAGAATTTTAGATTTCCACCTGTATAGAAGAGCTCTTCGTTTGTGGGATTTACAGTGTGGAATTACCATAGTCATAGAGCTAGTTCCTTGGAGTTTGGTGAAGTTGGTTTAAAGAACTCTATCTTTTCCATCGCCAAAAACCTTTATTGTGACAGTCAAAGCAATACCAAAATTTTGGGAAGGAGAATTCTAACCAAATAAAACGTGAGGCGTCTAAGTTTACCATTCAGAAGTCAAGACTTTCAATTACTACAAATCCCATGAAAGTTGAAAACAGCTTCACAAAGAAAACATTAAAAAAAAAAAATGACATGAATGTCTTTAGAAGTTAATTTCCCTCACCTTTCCTATTCGAGGCCTCTCCTTCGATTTAGCTAGACTATTTCGGATGTGTGAGACTGCTCCCCAACATTTCAATGTGTTTGCTACGTCGTCAAGTCTCAAGAGATATTCTTCCTCAGTCAATGGGAATGATTTCTGAAAGAAAAATATATGTCCACGAATGTTATATCAGTTAAACCTACAATTGTAAGTTCATAACTTGAAGTACTTGGGAATACTTAGAATGCCATTACTATGTAGGCCAGGAGGTTTATCTACACAAAAGCTTATTACCTGTTCCCTGTACTTCCACATGACATTCAATGCCAGGAGATTTCTTCCCATAAATTCCTGCAGTGATTTAAGAAAACAACAATAATACAAGGAAATAAAATTTAATAAGTTGCCATATATAGTAAACTTTTCCATATCATTAACTCTCATTTCACAAGTAACTCAAAGTTTTTATGAACTATAATGCAAATGCTTTCTTTAATTCCATATTTTGAATGTAAACGTTTGAAATTTTTACGTTGTTTATTAAAGGAATAACAACAGTATTTACCATTCACAGTTTTGGTTTTGATTGGTTGAAAGAGTTCGAAGATCTAGCTGACATCCACTAAATAAAATTGTTTTTTTGGTATCTTGCAACTTAATCTAACTTGGGTTTTTGGCAGTGCTGATTCGCAGAGAGATATCTCCATGGAAAACAATACAAATGCTGATGGAAAATTCAATTTGAGGTCCAAATAGGATAAGAGAACTAGCTAACATCAACCAATAGAATTTCTCATTTAGGCCAAATATTCAATGTGTTATAACATGACATGCATGGAACTTGAAAATAAAGGATACCTTCTTTATTAGTTGAACATCATATGATCTCCCATACTTGTTTCTTATAAGGGTGGCGAGATCGATCCCACTAAAAGTTGAATCATCTGTTCCAATAACTCTTTCTAGATTCTCAAGAAACTCATTACTCACCTGGAAAGGAAAAACAAACTTATCAGAATAAAAACGTCGTCACAACAGATACAAATGTGAATACATACATGACTATAGAGCATTTAGAGAAATAGTCATGCACATATGGAGCAAATCAATTTCATCTTTTGCACCATCTTACTGACTGAATTGTATGCAAGGTCAAGAAAGATCTTCTCATACATCACATGCCCAAACACCAATATCAGTAAAATGACCAATTCTTATCGCCCATAAGTCAAAATGTGCAGTTCATTCATAAAAGTATGAAGAGAGAAAGCAATCGCAACACATTGATCCACTAGAATGTCTTAGACTTAATCACAACAATTTAATTTTTGGAAGATAAGATCTAAGTGTGGACGACTACAAATTAAACTTAACAGTAGACTAAATTTAGAGACTCAGCAATATGATAAATGGTAAAAAATCTGATAAAACTCAAATCAACTAAATAAAGCCTTCAGAGTTAAAATGATCAAGGAACATTTAAAGGGAGGGAACGAGTGGGCTCACCCCTCCGGTTTCTCTTTGAGGAGGTACTTGCTCAGGATTCTCATCATCCGAATCAGACGGGTTCAAATCATCATCTAATGTGCTGGAATATACAGGACTAGGACATCTGGATCTTCCATTGTAGCCATTGTTGCTGCAAGATACATCTTGAGCAAATAACGACCCTCTCCAAGGTAATTGACCTGAACATCTCAGATAGAGAACCTTGTTAAGCCTTCCCACGAAATGATTATCCTGAACTGGGAATGGCCAATTATAGAGGTGGCTTGACAATACATTCGTCATATCCTACATATCAGATTGTTTAGCACTTATGAAATTAGAATCTTTCAAATAAGAACAACTCATGACCAAGGAAAATAAAGCAATTGCAAAAGAACTGAGCCATTAGACCAACGCTCTTTTTCTTTTCTTTTCTTTTTTTTTTTTTTTTTTTTTTTTTGACAACAACGTTAATTGTAGCTTGAAGGAAAGTATAACTAGTAAATAATGGTAATCACAAGCCTTTTTTTTTTTTTTTTTTGAGACCATGGCATCTTTCCCTTCTGATCTAACTAGTCCATAGGGGTTGCACACCCACCCACAAGGCTAGGACCCGAGAGATCTAAGGAGTAAGATGGGTCCACCCTCCTTGAGAATTTGGAGAAGCTCAATGAGAGGGTTGGGAGTTGAACCCATGACCTCCTTGGTTGTGATTCTTTTTTCAAACCACCCTACTAATACCCTAATGGATATTGTAATCACAAGCATTAAAAACTCAAAACTAAGGGGAAACAGAACTCTCTACAAAATTTGAAAAGAATCATCACAATTAAAAAGACTTCCCTCTTACATATTGCTGATTTTTGTCTAATCAATTGAGCATTATTAGATTCCTCACAAAATATACCCTAATGAGAATAACTACTCCTACTCTCTAGAAAAAGATTAATTTCTCTTTCTGCTTTTTCTCCTAACTGGAACATCCAGAGTTTCAAATTTGAAAATTACAAAAATCACCCACCAGCATGTCAACCCGACATGCCCACAAGATATTCTCTCTCTTGCAAGCCCCCAAGTTTAGCAGACTCCTAAGTTGAGCCACTGGGCCTGTGAGACACCCATATAGAGTCGTGAAGTATGCTATAAAGCCAAATCCCACGTAACTTGTTTTAGAAAAAGGCCTTCTATTAAAAAGAAAATATAGTGGACGATGGGACTAATAATATCTAGAGTTATACCCACTAATAAGAGTTTTTACAGTTTCGGCTTCGACAAATTATGATCCATTATTCACAAAATCAAACTCAAAATAGATCAAACACAGTCATTTCCTTCTCAGTTGTTCGGAGTCATTCAACCCAATTTAAAACAATGAAATCAATAAAACAAGAAGACGACGAAGAAGAAGAAAATTTAACAGAGTTCCAGAACAGATTATAGCAGAGATAGAATCAATCTTCACAGAATAATCAAGAGAAGAAGAAGAAGAAGAAGTACCTGAGCGCGAGCATAAAATCGACGAAAAAGTACAGAAATTTGAAGACTGGAGAGCCTCGGTTGGATAAAGCTCCAGGGCCTTAACTTTCCATCGCCAATTAATCGGCCGTTGTGAACGAGTTTTACATCTAATCCGCCCAACGGAGTCGTTAAACGATCACGCTTGTTAATGCGGTTCTGTTACAAACTTTGTGGGCTGCAGGTAGAGCAAAGCCCAGCCCACAATCAGACCATAACGCTTTAAACCAAAATTGCCCCTCGAGGGTAAATTATTTTATTTTTTTTACCTCTAATTGGGTAATTTGCAACTTCACCGTTAATTTGAGATAATATTAACTTTATTTACGAAAAATAAACAACATTGATTTTGAAGAACGGTGTTTGGTAGTGATTAAGTTATTTTCTTTGTGACTGCAAGGTTTCAAATTTTTATAAATCAGGAATAGTAAAAGGTTTTTGTAATATCTATTTTTGTTTTTAAGATTTTTTTTTTGAGCCCATTAATTGTTTATTAGTTGTACTTTTCATTTTTAAGCTCCAAGAGATTTTTCTTAGCATTTTTAAAGAAAAAATATTTTTTTAAGCAATTGACTATATTTCATTTTAATCAATTTGTAGGGAGTTTGTTTTTTAATGAGTTGGGTGAGACTCACTTTTTCCAAAAGTGATTTTCCAAAAAATAAAATAAAATAATTCCATGAAAAGTCTCTCAAGATGGGGTATGTATTCATGTGAGCACTAACATCTATATGAAATACCACCCTATCATAAAAATATAAACAACTTTTTTGAGAAGAAAAATAAAATACTTTAAACTTTTCTTTTAAAGGAAACGTTAGATATGCTACCACAAGCTTGATGGCTTAAGGGTGATAAAACAATTTATTCGCTATAACTTAAAGAGCATTTCTAATCAATGCCATTTTGATACTAGTTAGAAGATTTTCGCTCGAGGTTAAACTGTAAACTCTGCATCAAAATTAATGCCAAGAGATGGCAGCTGTATTTTAATTTTAATTTTTTTGTCGTTTTTTATTTTCTTGTATGTTTTCTTTTTATAATTACAATGTTGTTTATAAATATAATTATAATTAAAAATATTTTAATTATATTAATTTGATTAAATTAAATATTTATATTTGTTACTATTTTTATTATTAACTTAAATTAAAATTTTAATTATTTAAATTCTTGACAGTTATTTTTATTTATTGTTTTATATCATTTTTACTATTTTATTACTTATTTTTATTTATACTTATTCAAAATTTATAGTTTATTAATTATCAATTATCTGTTAATTAATAATTAAAGAGATAAGAAAGTGACATATATAATTTAAGGAAATAATAGAAAAAAATATAAAAAAGAGATAAGAAAGAATACTTTGAACATATTTCTTTTGAATTGAAAAATGAATCAGATAAGTTAGAGAAAAAATTATTATTGGATTTTGAAATAATGGCTTAAGAGTTGTGACCCATTCAAATACTTAGAGTATTTGAATGGGTCACAACTCTTAAGTGCCCAACTGGCAAAATTTGTCAAATTTCTTACAAAATGAAAGTTGATTTTGATGACTAGTCATATTTCGTGTTTGATGACTTCCAATCCAAGTTTTAAGCTTATTTTGTAAGGAAGGCAAATTCCTACACAAGTATTAGGAATAAGTATACTTCCTTTACCAAGTCTTCCTAATAAATAATTTTTTGACAATCAAAGCCATTTTTAAATCAAATATGAAATCATTAATTAATTTCTTTTACCAAGGTATGGTGGAATTTTTCAACGGTCACTTAATTTAAGATTTCTTACAATAACTATTATACACTTTGATGATTAACAATTTCACATACAAATTTGTGAGCATTTTTTAGAGTAAATTGTTTTCCTTTCAATGTATATAATAATATTACATAAAAATCAATAACTAAATATGGAAATTTTCCTTTTTTTTTGCTTCTCTTTTTTCCCCTTTATAAAAGCATATATTATATTATTATTTACACAATTTGCCACCCTTTGGCTGTGGGCCCGCCCTAAAATTATCCAGTACTCCGTTTCTCGTACACAAAACCGTATGGAAGAACCTATCGACGCCGCTAAACAAACGGTCCAAACCGTTAGAAAACGCCTCCGTCACCGTCTTTAGCTCCTTAACGCCCGTTTCCAGTTTCTTTAACTTGTTTCCTATTTGTTCACCAACCAAGTTATCTCCTCCCGTTACCGTTACGCCATCTATGATGTCACACACACTCCCAACGCATGACTCCAGCTTATCCAAATCGCCGATAAACCGCTTTTTCTCGTCGCCAAACAGCCTCTTGATCTCACCGGCGACCGCTGTTTCGAGACCGTTAAATGCATCGGCCCACACGAACTCGGACGGAACTCGGACTCTAATAATCTCTGAAGAAGAACCGGCCAAAGCCGCCACGACGACTCCAGAGACTAGAACGGCCACCGCTCCTACGGTGTAGATAGTGCGATGAATGAGTTTTCCAACGTTAGAGATCTTTCCGTTTGGTGGATCTTCAAGTCTGATCGCCAGATCTCGGATCAAACTCGCCGGATTTCGGAGATCTCCTTTCCTAGATTCCGGCGGGGAAGTCGTCCATTCCGAAAGCGAGTTCCTAGCACGACTGAGCTTCTCGATTGATGGCGAGTCCCGATCTGTACCGGAAAATTCAAGCAGATGCAAAGCATAATGGATCAAAAGCCGATTTTGTCGTAACCGCTCGATCTCCGAGATGATGGAGTTACAAGCGTCCAATAGCTTCACGCTGTCGTCCAGATACAGACCGAGTGCGTGGTCCAAGCCAGATGACGATCTAATCTCGGAAATGATCTTCTCGGCGTCCGCGTGCGTCGACGACAAAAGATCGACGGCTAAGGAAAGCCAAGACAAACTGAACCTAGTCGGGTTCGTGCATGAAACCAGGGCTTTGAGGCGGTATAGCAAGGCTTCGTCGAATCGACGGGACACAAGGTCGAGATTTTTGACTGGAGATCGTTTCCCGGAAAAGCGGAAGGGGGAGAGAGAAGGAAATAGAACGTCTTCCGTGAGATACATCGTCGA
>JAJIYU010014107.1:0-13482 GCA_030144865.1 Tinospora cordifolia
TTTTATGTTTTATTCTTGTTCTTTGCATTTATGTCATTCAATCATCATATTGCATGACCTAGAGAGTATGCTCTGTAGTTGCGTCTTGTACGATCTTCTACATCAGAAATCAAAAGTCGCTTTCCTGTTTGAGAGAGTATGCTCTGTAGTTGCGTATCGTACGATCTTCTATATCAGAAATCGAAAATCTGTGTTTCTATTGATTTATCATGTTATATTGTGGTATGTTTAATTTTCTATTGAAATATTTATCTATCATGCTCTTGTACACAAAAGTCAGATTAAATGAGATTTTAACCACGTACCGATACGGGGGACTTTCTGTGTTCCATGTAGAATTGGAACTGGCTGTCAATACTGACACCAACATGGAATGGGTTTAAAAATGAACCCACTGGAAAGGGGTTTGAGTTTCAGAATTGATCTCTCCCTAGATCTAGAGCACAGAGGGTATTCCCGTTCGGTCTAAATTACGACTAAATTAATATATTGGTTGGATCGAATTAATCTCTAAAAGTGTTTGATCTGCTTGTATTGTCTGGTTGGAATAATGGATTAAATAGATGGATTGATTCACTGAACTGTGTAGCTCACCGCCCTTATTTTTCACAACAAGAAATTGATCAGGCTTGCGAGGAGATTGTTTCTTAGAAAATTTTTATTTAATTTAATGTAGGGCAAATAGACCCAAGTGAACTCTTGTATTTTCAATTTTAAATTTACTTTTCGTTGTAATGGAATATTATACGTAATATGTTAAATGATGAAATGAAGAATCTACTTTATTATGATGTTATTTTGTACATAGACTAATGTACACCGGAACCCTAATGCATTTAGGTCTAAGAAGAAGAAAATGTAGCACAGGCCTATCTCCTAGGCATCCCAAGATTTTGATCAAATAAAATTGAACCGTCAGATGACGTGGAAGATGGGACTCGGGAGGCGGGGTGTAACAATAGGGGGATCCGAGATTTCAGGTGCACAAACTAGACACCAAGGTCTATGAGTAGGTATAAATTTCGTTACCTAAGGCTTTGTATTGATGATTTTTCAAGCACACGAATATGCCTTGTTGAATATGAATCATGGTGGTTAGAAAGTTTTCTGAAAAATCTGTGGTAGGCTTAGGTTTTCAGCTTGCTTCCACGAATTTTTAAAAATGCATAGACATGTCCGATTCACCTTAAATTTGTCAGATACATTTATGAAACAATTAGGAATGTTGCATAAAAGTTTGGATTTATATCAATAAGTCTAGGTGGGTCAATCGGATGCATTGGCGACTGCCTACCACATGCAGTTCGAGAAACAGAGAACCCTGATATCCCTATTAGAAAGTGTATCAAATGAGGTCTAAAAATCACAAAGTAAAATTCTGGAAAACATTTAATAAGTGTAGATAAAATCTAGAAAGTTTTGTATCAATCTGATGTATGGGTTAACCGCAAACAAATTGGAAATTCTGTTGCACAGATAGAATAAAAAGGGCGAAAATTTAGTTACCTGATATCCTAACTAAAAACTAGGCCAAATGAGGCCCAAAAATATCAATTAAAATTTTGGTCAATACTATGGGAGTATAGGTCACATCTGAAAATTTTTTCACAAATACGACATATGTAGTGATCTCAGGAAAATAGGGAAATTAGCTGCGCAAATGGAATGAGAAATCTGAAATTTGAGTACCTGATATCCCTATTAGAACATGTATCAAATGAGATCCAAAAATATAAAACTAAAATTCTTAGGAATATCTAAGGGGTATAGATCATATCTGCAACGTTTTGCACAAATTCGACATATGTATTGCTCGTAGAAAAATTGACAAATTTATTGCACATATAGGCCCTAAGGTAAGGAAAATTGACTAGTATGGAAAAATTGGGGGATTTTAGCCAAATGGGTCCACCTTGACCCCATTCGCCCCAAATTGACCCATGTTGACCAATTTTGACTAGGTTGACCAAAATTGACTAAGTTCGACCAAGTTTGACTAGTTGACCAAGTTGACTGAGTCAAAGTTGGGTTGACTGAGACCAATTAGGGACGATATGACTAAAATTAAGTTGTGTTTCACATAGGAATTGAAATTAAGTTTACCATAATGCAGATTTGAGCATATATCGTCAGACTGAACTGAGTGTTGAGGGGATATCGGTGTGCGAGACCTAAGGTGAGTAGTTTAACTCAATTATTATTTTAACTATATTGCTTGCGTGGAAAATGATTGACAATGCATCGATTGAATGATTTTTCGTGTTGAGTTACGATGATTGATTTGAAATATATGTAGTGGTACACCAATAGTGAGACCATAGGCTCAATTTCAAAGCGCAGGGTCAGGGTACACGATGCGATTGGATTAGGCTAGAGGTCCTAGCGTCGGGGTTGGGGCATATGATCAGTACGCCTAGCTTCAGACTCGGTCGAGCACGACACTTGAGGATCGAGCGCAAGGTTAGGGTATTGGATGAATGCGCCTAACCCTTGACCCGCTTGAGTAGCCCGTATGCTTGACTCATGATCCGCTTGAGCGATGACCATAGGGTTGTATTTGATGATTTGAACCCTAGTCTAGACAAAATTTTGAGCTTCATGTATTTAAATTTGTTTTCTTTAACCGTTGCACCATTTATAAATGTTTTACTATATGATTTACTATCACGCATCGCTTTTCCATTATTGTTCATACATACATGCACTGTTTTTAGAGTACTAGTTATTTTGACGTGCTAGTTTTACTACTCACCGAGCCACGTTGTACATTAGGCTCACTACTCTACTAACATTTCAGGTCCCTTGGCAGCTAAGGGAAAAGGCATCATGACAACCTAGTCCCCTAAGTGATATTTTATTTCCTTTTGGTCTTATTAGAGGTCGGTTACTTTTTGGTATGCCTGTAATTCTTAATGGACAAATTGTACTTTTGGAACATGACGATATGACATGTTTTGTTTACTCTCGCACTTTAAATCAATAGATGTTTGACTTACTATGATATGTGTTAGTGTTGAGATTGGTGAGGCTTAACAGTGACTGGGCAAACTCAACTCGATGAGTGAGTTTGTTTAGCCACCGTGCCGATCGGGTCGCCCTCCGGTCTAAGGAAGGGGTCTTGACAACAATTGGGAAGAATATGTCCTACTTTCTTACATTTGTGACAACTAAATTTAGAAATACTTCTGGTCAAAGGATTTACAACCAGTGTTGTCATTGATGATTTAATCATAATATTTTCCAGAATGATGTTTCAGAATACGTCGAAGAGTAACAATAAACTGTTCTATGCATATTGTCAGAAAAAAAAAGTAATGTCACATGCTAAAGTAAATATATAAACCAGGATTTACAAAGAAATGGTGCCTATCAAACAGAGATTTTAGCATCTTCTTCAAAAATTATGCAATTGCCTAGGATTTAAAATCATACTAAAAATGGTCAAATACCATAACTACAATAGCATGATTACAAATCAATCATACCATTGAACGATAGAAAAATAGAAATCAAAGAAGCAAATATATAAGAAACAGATCAGAACAAGGAAATAGTCACAATGATCATAATCTCTTCAAAAAACACTCAGTTCTTATTTTCTTTTACCAATAAAAATTGAAGAACTCGCAATAATTCAGAGAGCATCAAGCGTTTCTCATATTGAAAGTCGTAGGTTAAGTTCAATAAGCTTCTCTAACACTTCGTTTTTGCAATTCTTCTGAGTGGTCCCACACAAGCAATTCTCCAAATCAAAGAAAATATTGAAACTAAAAAAGGAACCCACTTTCCAACTATTTTAGCTCTTGTAGTTTAGGGACTACGATAGACTAAAGCGTTCCACTAACGCTTTGCTATGAAGGGTTCTCTATTCGTACCGATTTAGTATTAAGGTTATATAGAAAGGATAATAGGTATAAGTCAAATGGAAGTGAACAGTTATGCAATTTATTTAAACATGTTACTAAGGTCATTTGATTTAACTCGTCTAACTAGGATGTGAGATATGATAATTAACCCTTAATTTCCTTAAAATTTTGTATTCAATTCCTTATTTACCAACATAAATTTCCTTTTTTTTTAAAAGAAAAAGTCTTATAGTTGCAAACAAGTATTTTTCATGAATTAATGTCTTTATGTACCCACAGTTCAATGTTAGACCTAATCTTTTTTTTTTAAATATATGATACCACATACTTTCGCATTCTAACCTTGTAGGCGACATAAGTCTAAAACCTATTTCTCTAACGACCCGTATTTTTGGACATTTAGTCGACGGGTTCGATATATATTTTTTTTGTATAAATTAATAAATTATAAATGAGAAATACATGATTATATAGAAATACAAAATTTTTGGCAATGATATTAATCAACATGTGTATTAAATGATAATACATGATTTTTGGTGAAAACGTTAAGTAATAATATAATTATTGCATTTACACACACACACACACACACACACACACACACACACATATATATATATATATATACCTATGTGTATTAATATGCATGAATATATATATAGAGGGGTGTATTTAAATTAAATGAAAAAGTATATATATATATGTTAATTATTATTTATATGTGTTTGGTTGTATGAAAAAAATTAAATTAAATTAATTTAATCATTATCACATGACTTGGATCAAGATAATGAAGAAATAAAATAAAATAAAATAAATTCAAGGGATAAAGGATGATTTGGATGGTATAAAATAAATAATTAAATCAAATTAAAAGATAATATTGATGATGTGCAGGATAATGCTTTATTTAATGAAAAGATAAATTATAGGATCATGTTAGATGAGTCATATGATAATTGAAAAATAATAATAATAATAATAAGATAAGATAAGATAATACTAATGAGGTGTAAAGTATATATATCATGATGATAATTATTATATATATATATATATATATGTGTGTGTGTGCTTAGTTGGAAAATAAAATGAATAACTTTATTAAAAAAATTATTATTTAATGACTCATGGGATAAGAGATAAAGATGATCAAGCCACTTTTGTTGATTAATTACACATTTAATGTTGTGGTGACTCACCCCCATGCCATCACTATAAATACCCCCTCTCATGCTCTCATTTCTCATTCAATTTGCTCACATTCCATCCCATCTAAATTGCTCAAAAAACTCATCCAGGCAAGAGAGAAATCAAGAAGGAAAGGAGAGGAAAAAAGAGAAAAAGAAAAGAAAAAGAAAAAAAGAAAGAAAAAGAGGAAAGAGGAGTTGCTCATTTTTGAGGATTCGCGCACTTTGGAAATGTGACACCCCGGCTCCCGATTCTCTGTCTCTGTTTCATCAGTGGCGACGATCCGTCGTTGGGGCTACGCGCAGAGAGGGCGCGCGCCCGTTCGTTCGTTCATTCGTTAGTTCGCTGAGAGCCAGAGGCCACGGGGTTCGATTTCTTTTCTTTCTCAGTCTCAGCTTCTTATCTTTCTATTAAATAGGTTATGATGTGAAAAATGAAAATATAAAATAACCATCAAAATAATGGTTTCCTTCGGTAGACATGAAATTCTTTTTAAAATACATGCAGTGGAATCCAACTCATTCATAAATCCATAGTGATTTCATATTTGGCCAAAATAAAACACTTTGCAGCGGAATCACATTTCAAATTCATTTCCAAATCATGATATGAAAAATAAAACATGGCCCAGTGGGCCTAAGTCCCAAAATCTTCAAGTCACATAAGAAACAGTTCAAGATAAAAGAGGGCATACACCCAGTTCAATTTAAAATACAAAATGATACTCAATTAGAACTGAATAAAAACTGTAACAACCTCCCAGCGAGGTCACTACCCAAAAATAGCCCGTGTGCTGGCCAATCTCCACAGTATCAATGATCACCTGTAATAGAAAATTGGGTGAGCTCGAAAGCCCAGTGGATCATCCCTACACATCGCTAGCATTATACAAACCAGAATACAAAACATGCAAACACTTTCATTACATTAGGCGTTTCACACAATTCCTTGTCCTGTTGTCATCTAAGACCGAAAGAGTCTACGACCCTCGGTATCCCCTGTGTGGTTCGGGAGCGAATCCGGGGTAACGCCTATTGGCCTGTTACCTTCGGGACCACAATCTAAGGATGGATGTCTGTCTTGACTCTCCGTCCGAAGGCTCAATCAGCTGTCGCAGTCAACTCGGGTAGGGACACCCACGATGAAGTTCTAAGTTCGATCATCGCGCCGGTACGTGGATTCATTAATCTTAATTTAATGTTCTTTAGTTACACATATCATTCCCAGTCATATATGATCATCAATATTTCATTTCAAGTAAATCAAAATAGATGTTATATCATTCCAAGTCATATATGATCATCAATATATCATTTCACGTAAATTAACATAGATGGTATCAACCATTCATGGAATTTGTCTCATTGAAATCTTTATCTAGCATGTTATGGCACAACAACCATACATCAAAATCATACACCAATCAAACCCAACCATAATCAAACAAGTCCTAACATGCTTCCAATCATATCTTAAGCTAACAAACATCATGTTAAGCATTCAAAATTTGGATAAGGCTAGGGAGTAAGGAAATCACACCCACCTTTGTTTTCTTCACGCTTGTGCCTTGCTCCTCGCCGTGCACGCCTCAAATTTCAATCTATAGGTTTTAAAACAATCAAATTGGGTGAGTTTAAGGCCTACTTGGCCTAATTAAAATTCTAAGTTTGTGATCTAGGCATATGTGCTTCCAATGCACCAAAAAATCAATACTAAACGGGAAAATACTAGTGCATCTCGCATTACCGCGGCAATGCTTCGCATTGCCACGGTCGCCGGATTTTTGGGGACACATACTCATCACGAAATGCTTGATCTTTTGTTTAAAACATACATCAACTCACTGAAAATGATTTTCACTAGTAGAAAACGGTTTTGAAGGCTAAGAGTGCAAGATTTCAAGAGATTTCGAGATTTTACCTTAGCACAACCCAAATCCACCCTTGTTGATGTTGTTCTTGACAGATCTGAGCTTGAATACGGTAGAAAATGGTTTGAAGAGGCTCAAATCATCCTTAGAACACTTAGAAATCAAAGCAAACGAGCTAGGAGATGTGTTTGAGAAGAAAACATGCGAGTTGCGGCAGAAAAATGATAGATCTAGGGTTTTCTGCGCATGTTTTCCTTATATAGAATCGACGGATTACCGCGGTCACTGTGGGATTACCGCGGTCAACAGAACGAATTGCCATTCATTTCTGGGTTTTTCCATACGATGACCGCGGTCACAAATGTTCAGATCGCGGTCACCAGAATGCATTCTTTCTCCATTTACATTTGATGACCGCGGTCACTCTTTTATGGACCGCGGTCATCAATTTTTTTCATTGAATGATGGCCGCGGTCTTCCTCTTGTGGACCGCAGTCATCTTGTTTCTCATTCTTTGTTTTTCTTTGTTTTTGCTTCTGATGACCGCGGTCTTCATCTTGTGGACCGCGGTCATCATGTTTCCCCTTTTTTTTTTTAGCTTCTGGTGACCGCGGTCTTCATCTTGTGAACCGCAGTCACCAGAATGGTGTGCTTCTTCCTCTGTTCTAGCTTCCTCATGCACTGACCACGGTCATTCTAGACCGACCGCGATCACCAGAATGAAATTTCTGGTATTCGGTGTTTTTCTTTGCCAGTTCTTGTGTTATTTGGATTTTTATCACTCTTACACTTATTTATACTTATAATACATGGTTTTAGGATATTTTGGCCATCTTGAACTCGTTCATTGAGTTTGTTATTCAGTTTTCATTGTACATCCGTTACGTGGACGTCTCATAAACAGTCGGGGTATTACAGGAAATTCAACATTTCGGGTAAACCATTTTTACATCTTTTCAATTCTGAATTATTATACGAATTGCAAATTTCAGTTGTATAGTATAGTTTCAATAAACGTATTAATTTAATGCACGACCCAAAATTGGGGTATATTTTTCCTAGGAATGAAACTATACAATATATATCATTGTGCTTAGATTTACGAGTAGAATGTAAATATATATATTATTTGTACCCTCGTGGACCATAGGAAATTATATGGTAGTTGGAAGTCAACGTACAAAGGGTATACCCATTAATATTGAAATTTTAGTCGGTGGGTACTAAAATGTCCAAAATGAAACTCTGAACTTCATGATACTGAAATTAGGATTTTTGGAGGTCAATGAACATATTAAATTCACGTTTATGCGATTTGAGGATTAATTAATAAAGAAAGGAAAAAAATGTGTATACGGTAAAAATAATGATAAATAATAGGAAAAAATGTTATATAATATTGTAAAACATTATAAAATACTTATTAGGGAAATATATAACATAAGAAATAATATTTATGTATTGACCAGCCAAATTTATAAAAGTGGCTGGTTATTGTGTACCAGAGGTGAAACACATGTCGACAATACATATTTATAGTATTTAGAGTCAATAATAAAGGCTAAATTGACCTTGTTAACCACGTTGACCTTATCGATTTGACAGGTCGGCGAGGGTTAGGTTTAGATAGAGTTGACTATAGTTGACCAAGTCAATTCTTTGATTGACCAAAGACCGTAAAGTTAGAATGTGAGCCAAGTTTTATATAGATATTAAGAAAGTAAGTTGATCACGCAGAATCAAAAATCAGCGGGACGCAACCGGTCACTAGAGGAGCATCAGGAGCTGAACATCCTTGTGAGTAATGTTTTCTAATTTATCACTTAACTTGTTATTCTATCATAAATGAAACGTTCTTACATATTGAAATACATTTGCAATCTTTAAATATGATTTAAATGAAAATGTGCACCGAATATCAAGGTCTGGGTGCGGGTTAGGGTATTGAATGTGGTAGAGCATTGAGGACGAGTGGTTGTCGTACTCGGGGGTGCGGTCGGGCAAGGTCTATCAATTGAGGCTCCCCTAGATTATTTAGTGACCACCTAGCACAGAGTGCCGTGAGGGGGGGTTCTATGGGCCCAGATTAGGGTCGTCACCTATACACCTAACCGTTGGGTTTCTTCCACTCGAGTGGATTTATGTGTTTTCTGCATTAAAACTGGTTTCTAAATGGAAGGTGCACAACTGCATAGTAGATTTAGCATTCATTCGCATTATTATCATTATGCATTCATACATTGCTTTTCTAGAATACTTGTTCTAAGTTATAGATTAAGTTACTTTACTCACTGAGCCGCCGTGGACAAAATTGGCTCACTACTCTAACATTTGAGGTTCTTTTCTGCGAATAAGGGAAAGAAGGTGGTCATTGCGTGAAGGATACCTCGTTTACTTTGGTAGGTTTCCTCACATGGGTTACTATTTTGAGAGTTAGTATAATGTATAGGAAGTGAGGAAAATATTGTAGACATTTTGACTTAAGCATTCCGCTACTGCTACATTTAGGACAGCGTATATATAATTAACTTCTGTATAAAATTTTTTTTTTATTGTACTTACTTGTTCTAGTTGTTTTCGCATTTATTAAGATTACTCTGATAGTGTTATATATGGTGTTGTGAAGACGCTTAACAGTGTTTTGGGCAAGCTCAGTTTGGGAATGGGTTTGCCAGAATACTGTGCAGGTCGGTTCGTCCTTCTCCCTAGGGAAGGGGTCTCAACAATTTCAATACCATTATTTTTGAAAGAACATGACTTAATAATAGAACAAGTAAATTGTAATTTAATAAGTGAAGAACATGTACTAACAAAACTTCAAATATATCACAAATTAATGAATATCAAAGACATCTCATAAGTTAAATATGTCATTTAAGGATAAAAACTACAATTACTGCCTCCTCCAATGGTACTCGATTTATATTAATTCATTTTTTCTTGTGAGAGACAAAGGAGTGATTTAATGTTCAATACATCACTTCAAATATTATTTTAATATCTTTATTAATTAATAACATTATATATCAAACCCAACCAAATAATCAAACAAGTGGATACATTAAATGTTGCAAGATTCATTTCTCTTAATGGTATCCTATTTGTCCTGGGTCGTAGATGTTGGTTGCACTTCAAGTGTACAATATCGCAAATAATAAAAAGTGATTGTAGACCGAATATCGTCCTTAGGGAATTGTGTTATGTAATACCCCGAAACGGCAAATGTAGAAAACAAACTTAATAAAGGAATAAAAGATGGGCAAAATACCCGAAAACTATGTATTATAAGTATAAATAAGTGTAAGAGTGATGCCAATCCGAGAAACACAAGAAATGGCAAAGAAAAACACTGAATACCAGGATTTCCCTTCTGGAGACCGCGGTCGGACTATAGAGATCGCGATCATTGCGTGAGAAACCCAGAAAAATGAAGGAAGAATCACCATTTTGGTGACCGCGGTCAGTCACACAGTGACCGCGGTCATCGTGATGGAAACACAGAAGGTTGCACACTGGTGACCGCGATCCTTATCTGGGTGACCACGGTCATCATGCCAAAATCCTAAAAGAAAAAAAAAGACTGATGACCGCGGTCTGAGAATTGGTGACCGTGGTCATCACACAAAAATGTGTTTGATGACTGCGGTCTAAGAATCGGTGACCGCAGTCATCATATGAAAAAAACCCAGAAATAAATTGCACACCATTCTGTCAACTGCGGTAATCATACAATGATCGCGGTCATTCGTCGTTTCTATATAAAGAAAACATGCGTAGAAAACCTTAGATCTGTCATTTTTTCGCCGCAACTCACATGTTTTCTTCTCTAACTCTCTCCTAGCTCGTTTGCTTCGTTTTCTAAGTGTTCTATTGAGTTCTAAGGGTGGTTTGAGCTCCTTCAAATCATTATCTACCATATTCAAGCTCAGATCCATCAAGAACAACATCAACAAGGGTGGATTTGAGTTGAAGCAAGCTTGGAAAGGAGTTGTGCTAAGGTAAAATCTCGAAACCTTCTTGAAATCATGTTTTCTTAGCTTCCAAAACCGTTTTCTACAAGTAAAAACTATTTTTATTGAGTTGATGTATGTTTTAAACTAAAAGACCAAGCATTTGGTGTTGAGTACATGTCACCAAAATCCGATGAGCATTGCCGCGGTAATGCGACGTTCACTAGTGTTTTCCCGTTTTGTATTGATTTTGGTGCATTGGAAGCACATGTGCCTAGAACACGAACTTAGGATTTTAATTAGGCCAAGTATGCCTTAAACTCACCCAATTTGATTGTTTTAAAACCTATATATTGTTAATTTGAGGCGTGCACGGCGAGGAGCAAGGCAAGAGCTTGAGGAGTATAAAGTGGGTGTGATTTCCTTACTCACTAGCCTTATCCAAATTTTGAATGCTTAACATGATGTTTGTTAGCTTAAGATATGATTAGAAGCATGTTAGGACTTGCTTGATTGATTTTGTTTGGAGTTGTTTTGGTGTATGCGTTTGATACATGATTGCTTGTGCCATAACATGCTAGATAGAGATTCCTATGAGATGAATTCCATGAATGGTTGATGGCATCTATTTTGATTTACTTGAAATGATATATTGATGATCATATATGACTTGGAATGACATGTGCGACTAAAGAACATTAAATTAAGATTAATGAATCCACATACTGGCGCGATGACTGGCCTTGGAGCGTCATCGTGGGTGTCCCTACCCGAGCTGACTGCGACAGCTGATTGAATCTTCGGACGGAGAGTCACGACAGACATCCATCCTTGGATCGTGGTCCCGAAGGTAACAGGCCAACAGGCGTTACCCCGGATTCTCTCCCGGACTACACAGGGGATACCAAGAGTTGTAGATTCTTTCGGTCTTAGATGACAACAGAACAAGAAATTGTGTGAAACGCCTAATGTAATGAAAGTGTTTGCATGTTTTGTATTCTGGTTTGTATAATGCTAGCGATGTGTAGGGATGATCCACTGGGCTCTCGAGCTCATCCATTTTCTATTACAGGTGATCATTGACATTGCAGAAGTAGGCCAGCACACGGTCTGTTTTTGGGTAGTGACCTCGTTGGGAGGTTGTTACAGTTTTTATTCACTTTCATTTGAGATTATTATCACATCATTTTGTATTTAAATTAACTGGGCGTGTGCCTCTCTGATTTTGAACAGTTTCACATGTAAGTTATATATTATGGACTTGAGCCCCATGGGAAATGTTTCGTTTTTCATATCATGTTTTGGAAATGAATTTGAAAAGATATTCCGCTGCAAAAGTGTTTTATTTGGCCGAATATTGATTCATTATTGATTTACAAATGAAATGGATTCCGCTGCATGTATTTTAAATGAATTTCATGTCTACCGAAAAAAACCATTGTTTGATGGCCATTGTACATTTTAATTTTTCACATCATAGCCTATTTAATAGGAAGATATGAAGCTGAGACTGAGAAAGAAAGAAACAAACCAAGTGGCCTCCGGCTCTCGGCGAACGAACGAACGAACGAACGGGCGCGCGCCGTCTCCGCGCGCGGCCTTAGCGACGGATCGTCGCAACAGAGACAGAGACAAAAATTGGGAGCCGGGGTGTCACGTGTTATATGCCAACAATCTCAAAGTTTAGTCTACTATTAGTGTCAATTTTATTAAGGTTGTAAATCAAGTGTGAATGATATAAACTTAAATAAACTTTGAATCAAAAGAATACTAGATTTGAAAACTATATTAATCAAGTTTCTAGGATAGTAAAATCTCATGTAACCACTCTTAATTCTTATTTCAATTAATTTATCTTATAGCTTTATAGGTTGTAGCACTTATAATTAAAACTCTCTCCTGGGTTATTTTAATATTCATTAGTCAAGTTCCTAATACCTTCTCCTAAGGCGTACAACAAAATAACTAATGCAATGAAATCTATTTTTTCATGCAACCTCCTATAAAATCAACGACCTCCCAATTCAAATGATCTGTCTAGGTCCATACGTTGACGATCAAACCATTAAGCCTCTCTCCTGAGTTAGTTTAACAATCTAAAATCTTCCTATCTATGGCTAGTAAATAGAAAGCAAGAAAAACACAAAGTATAGAACATAACATTAAAATAGATTAATCAAAACACAAAATTAAGGGTTCTCACAATCAAAATTACATCCTAGAATTGAGATGTTTAGCTTAACATAGTGCAAAGAGTATAGAACAAAAACTTAGAAAAACCAAAAATCATATAGAGACTTGAATGTTTCCTTCTTGTTCTTCTTGGTTCCTTGCTCCAGCTCCCACTATTACTGTTGTCTAAGTACACTAAAACTTATCTATTTATATCCCCACACTCAATACTTCTTAACACTCATTTAAAGAACTAAAATTGTCTTTTTTATTCTCATTACTGCTGTACTTGATTATGCACTTTGGGTAAATCATTTTCACCTATTATGAAAGTTATGAATTACAGTTTTGCTAGTGTAATTTTCAATAGAAGTGTTAATCTATTATATGACTTAAAACTAAAATGTAATTTTATTATGAGTAAAACTAC
>JAJIYU010014108.1:0-13415 GCA_030144865.1 Tinospora cordifolia
GTCATGAATTTCTACGCCACACAGAGAGATGTTCTGTCCTGGTATAGGTCATCTCTTTTCAAATTCAAGCTGGTCAGGATCATAAGAAATCATGGAAAACATATAGTTTGGATCCGTATTCAAATTTTAATAGTATTATGTTCTGTTTTTGTACTTCATGAAACACTGTTTTATTTTGGATTGGGAAAAGTCATAAAATAATTTGCATAAGTATTTTGATATAACAAGTATTGGCAATGATAGTGAAAACATAAAACTGATAAACTATTAATTGAATATTATTTCTTTGAGATTTCTTATATAATTCCTTGCGAATGAGCTTGATTCATCAAGCCTATGGGACCTTAATGTTGCCTTGTGGTTGTTTATTTAGTGTACTAGAATGTGGCCTGGGTTTTTTTTTTTTCATTAGTTAGTTGTTGCATTTTATACCTATTCTCTTCAAAATCGTTCTTGTAGCTGGAACTTGCCTGTTTTGGTTGATTGGTGTATCTTATGTTTATACTCTTGTAACTCATTCTTGTGGCTGCATTAATGTATGCTACAGTAATTCCCAACTTAGTCTAGTTGAATCTGCGGTGTCTTCTCCTGCAGACCGGAACGTCATCCTGGGTGACTACAGAAGGGCTCTCATCGGGAAGGAGATAGACAAGGGAACTAGATTAGAGGAGGACCAATGGATAGAGGTGAGACGAAGAAAGTACGGTCGAAATCATAAAGAAGAAGGAAGAAGCAGTGGTGATGGAAAGTCACACAATGGTGGTCAACAAGCTTGGAAAGAGCATAGTTTTGACTCAAGATTTAAGACATTCAAAGTTGAGGGGTCCAAACAAGGAGATGAGGTTATAATACAAGAAAGGACCAGAACATCTACCTACGTGTTATCTATGAGTAAATGTGATCTGGAATGGTTGACCACCGAAGCGTCACTCGCAAAAAAGGCTTCGAGAAATGGTGAGTTCAAGAAATCTAGAAGAGGAGATAAATACACTTTATTTATTGAGACCTACTCTAACACAAGGGGTAGCTTCATGAAGATAGCTAAGTTACATAGGGGGGGGGGGGGACGTGGAATAAACTCACCCAAGCATTAGATGACATAGCACAGGAAGACAAAATCAACACTCGTCAAGTGAAGACAAAGCCCCACATGTCCCAAGGTTGCTCTGTCAAACCACAAGAGTCGGTCTACATAGAAGAGAAGAGACGAGACAAGGAAGGTCCCAGAGAGCGTCGAAGTGGAATTGAGATGAGGCGGCCTACACAACAAAAACCAGACATCCGGTCTGGGAAATTCAAAGTCACAAGACTCACAGATAGTTACAGCTGGGAAGAAGTGGAAGAGGAGCTGTCTGAGGTTCTGGGCAGGGATACACACTTGACGGTGATCAATGCTGCCTGAGCACTGATACATAGCTGGAACGGGGACGAAACGTCCAGGCTTAGGGGTCCACCACATCTCCAGTTCAGGACTGAAGTGTTTATAGAAGAATGGAATGATTTTGAGTTGTGGGAACAATGTAAAATCGCATGCAGAGATAGCTGGATAGGTATTGAAGGTATCCCAGCTGAAAAATGGGGTATTACCTTCATTGAGCAAATAGCAGAGGAGTGCGTAGGACTTTTGGATATAGCAGAAGTTACACTCAACAACAAATCAAAGGAACTAGCTTACGTTAAAGTGAGGGGCTCTCGCACCGGGTTCTTACTGGCTAAACTAGAAATTTATGATGATAATAGAGTCACTGAGTTACGACTGTATGATCTTCAGAGGAAGTGGTGCCAGGAGGTGGAAGAAGCTAGAGAAAGTGACAGGAAGAGGGCGAAGAAGGAGGAGAAAGCCCGAAAGATGAAGAATAGGGAAGAACCGCTGGGGAAGACGGAGCCACGACAATCGGAGGACTTGAAGACGACGACAAAGGGGAAGGATGATGATGTGACAACCGGAACAACAAAACATCATCATCGTCTCACGAAAGTCAAACAACATAGGGTGGCAGGTGAAGTACGGCGTCGATCTAGTAGGATAAGGATGCAGAATCAGAGCAGGGAAGACGTGCAGAAGAGGAGCAAGAAGATGCAAGACTCAGACCAAAATGGGCCACCAGGCTTTCCGCATCGGGTCAAGGACCCGAATCCCGAGTCGGAGCAGCAAAATCAGATGGACCAGGATCACGAGCCCGAAGAGGATGGGATTGGGCCGAAGGATCAGGGACAGCTGACCAAAGAGGGGCCCAACAAGGAGAAGCAGCTACCCAGAGGGGAAAGAAGCCCGAGGAAGAATTTAGAACGGCCGAGCCTCAAAACGTATGTTAGAAAGCCAGCTAATAAAGATAGGAACGAAAATATCTGGATCGAGCTAACAAGTCCAGTTAAAGCCCAAAGAAAAGGAAAGGAGATTATCACTTACTCCTCTGAATTCGAAGATTACGTCCTAGAAACCCCTTTCTCCACTCCGAAGTGGCCAAAGAAGGTGATCGAAGAGGAAAGCATAAGCTTGGACACGACAAGCACTGGAGGTAGGCCCTGGAACCCAAAGGTACGCTCTATCATATGCTTCCCTTCTCCCACTAACGATGCAGGTGCCTACATAACATATCCACCAAGGTAGGAGGAGGAGGGGAAAGGGAGCAGAGTGTTAGAAGTTGGTGAACACTCTAACAAAAATGATTTGGATAAGAGAAATCAAGAAGAGAATGAGGATTTTGGTGTGGACAGAGTGACTCGATTTTTGAAGGAAATAGATATAAAGCTTTTTCAGCTAGAGGATTTGGAGTAATGGATCAGGCAGGCCTTGGGTTTAGTGATCCTAATGAAGATAATCTCCTGGAATATCAGGGGCTTTGGCCCTCGGCAAAAATGTGGCACGATCAGATGAGCAATCCGAGCAGCTTCTCCTCAAATAATCACCTTCCAGGAGACCAAACGAACTTATCTCTCCCTAGAGATTATGGGTCTAGTGTGGAAGAAGAGATTTTGCAATTGGACCTCCATCCTCGCAGATGGTTCAGCAGGGTGCATTCTGGTAGCTTGGGATAGCCGTCAGATCAAAGTCATCGATCAGTTCGTCGGCCGCTATTCTCTCTCGATTCAAGTCCGCCATCCAAGCAATTGTAGTTGGTGGTTCACCTCTGTGTATGGTCCATGTTTTTCTAAGGAGAAAGACTCTTTCTGGGATGAATTGGCGTCTCTCTCGGTTATTCTTTCAGGGCCGTGGTGCATAGGAAGGGACTTCAATGCCATAAGATGTATGGAGGAGAAGATTCATTGCACGTCTTTGTCACATGACATGAAGCAGTTCGATGATCTCATTAACAAGTTGCAACTGAGGGAAGTCGAGCTTCAGAATGCAAGGTTCACGTGGTCTAACAACCGTGGTCAACCATCTCTTTCAAGACTGGATCGCGTTTTGGTAAATTCGGATTGGGATAATTTATTCCCAAACAGTCGCCATATTACCCTCCAGCGATGCACTTCAGACCATTGGCCAATCCAATTGGACACTCAATCTAGGCGGTGGGGTCCAATTCTGTTCAGATTCGAGCACTCCTGGATGGACATGAAGGAGTTTGGGCACAACTTGAAGGAATGGTGGAACAAGCCGTCCCACGGAAAATGGAAAGGATATAGATTCATGCAGAAACTCAAACAGCTAAAGACAGAGCTAAGAACCTGGAGTAGGAATTTTAGAGATGTTGATGACTGTATGAAGAAGGAACTGTACCAACAAATTCAGGAGTTAGACCGTAGAGCAGAACTGGGTCTTACCAAACAGGGGGGACAAAGACTTGAGGGCCAAAACCATGCAGGAGATAAACATCATTGAGAACAGAATCGACAGGTAGGCCAAACAGAGAGCTCGAGTGAAGTGGGCCAGGGAGGGTGATAGTAATTCGAGATTCTTCCATAGACTTCTTTCAATGCGGAGGGAAATGGCTTTCATATCCAAAATTAAGGACGTAGATGGAGTTTTGATCGAGGAGGAGAGAGACATACAACAACACATCATCTCATACTACACAAACCTATTTTCTGACGGCAAAACGACCAAGTGGGTGATTGACGGGATAGATTGGAATCCCATAGTAGAAGAGCAGAAAGGTTGGCTAGAGAGACCGTTTGAGGAAGAGGAAGTGAAGGAGACAGTCTTCAGCTGTGAAGGAGAGAAAGCTCCAGGTCCATATGGATTCACAATGCTATTCTATCAAAAGAACTAGGACCTGTTGAAGACAGATATAATCCAAACTTTGGAAGAGTTTTATTCCACGGGTGTTATCAACAAATGTGTAAACGAGACATACATTCAATTGATTCCAAAGAAGTCCTGTCAGGAGAAGGTGGAGGAGTACATGCCTATCAGTCTGGTAACCAGTTTATACAAAATTACTGCTCGAATACTAGCAAGGCGTCTTAGGGAAGTGATTCATGTTACGGTAGCAGAGAATCAAATGGGATTTGTTAACCAACGACATATCTTCGATGCTATCTTGACGACTAACGAGGCGGTCGAGGATTATAGAGTTAGGAAAAAAGAAGGTTTGGTGGTAAAAATTGATTTCTCCAAGGCATATGATTCAGTTAGATGGAAGTACCTTATTTATGTTCTGAAGAGGAAAGGTTTTAGTGAGAGGTGGTGCAAATGGATAACGGGATGCATATCTAAAGTTTCTTACTCTATCTTCATCAACGGTCAGCCAAAGGGGAAGATCGCAGCGGAGAGAGGACTTAGACAAGGAGACCCGCTTTCTCCCTTCTTGTATATCTTAGTAGCAGACAACCTTCATGGCATTTTGCAGAGGGCAAGACATTTCGGGTTTCAAGGATTCGAGGTAGGATGCCAAAGATCTTTCTATCCCATCTCTTTTATGCTAATGACGCCTTATTCTTCCCCAACAATAATCCGAAAAGCTGGTAAATGCTCCTACGGGCCCTAGAAAGTCTCTCTAGTTTCTGGTCTAAAGATTAGCTTCCTCAAAAGCTAGATGGCTGGTGTCAACATCAAGGACGAAGACATGGATCTAGCTCACAAAATCCTCGGCATTCCCGTGTCCAAATGGCCCATGAAATATCTTGGTCTTCCACTGGGGGGAAATCCTAGAAGAATTTCCTTTTGGGAGCCGGTGATGCAAATTGTCAAAAGGAGAATTGAAGGATGGAAATGCAGTTATTTATCCAGAGGTGGTCGTCTCTTGCTAATCACAGCGGTCTTAGAGGCCCTTCCGACATATTATATGTCAATTTTTCAGATGCCAACGGCGATTCAAAAAGAGTTGGATAAGGGCTTTAGGAGATTCTTTTGGAAGGCTGAGGGGGTCGAGAAGGCTCAAATGCTTGTCAAATGGCAGCAAGTTTGCAGAACCAAGGATGAAGGGGGATTGAGAGTAGCCTATTTAAAAGTCAGAAACAACGCCCTTGCAGCTAAATGGCTCTGGAGATTCTCTTAGGCCCAAGATCAGATGTGGAGCACGATTATAGCTAGCATTCACGGGAGATCTCAGAATGGCATGATGGTGGGATTGAATGCAAATGTATCGAATAGATCTCCTTAGAAATATATCCAATCGTTGTACTTAAAGTTCACCTCTCACATCCAGTGGAAAATTGGAGACGGAAAGTGCATCAGATTCTGGGAGGACGCGTGGTGCACACCTTCCACTCTTAAAGAGGATTTTCCCCGATTGTACAGGATCGCTCAATGCCCAGAAGTCACCTTGTTCCAAAGTTGGGGGGTATTGAGGAAAATGATAACATTGGGGCATGGAATTTGGATTTTCGGAGAAACCTCAAAGATGAGGAGATTGAGGATTTGGCTACCTTATTCACCAGGCTCCAACCAATTCAGTTCAACATACAACCTGATTCTTGGCAGTGGAATAAGGATAAGTCGGGGCACTTCACCACGGGATCCTACTACAAAGCATTTTTAGCAGAAGAGACGACATCGACAAATGAGAACTTGGCCCTGATTTGGAAAACTAAATTGCCGATTACATTCAAAATCCTTGTCTGGTTGATTATGCAAGGACGACTAAATTGTACTATCCAAATTCAAAAGAAACTCCCTAGCTATTATTTATCTCCTTCCTCATGCTGTCTATGTAGGGCTGCTGAGGACAACGTTTGACATCTTTTTGGGGACTGCAAGGTTTTAAGGACAGTGTGGAGCTCTTGGCAACAGGATCTACCAACTATGCCTAGACCCCCATACAACACAAGTGTTCAAATCTGGATTTCAGAACATTCTGATCACTTGAAAAGCTACTGGCTGTTGATACTTTTTGCCACATGGGCTGTAGTGTGGGAGGTGAGGAATCGTTGCATATTCCACAATTATGATATCAATGTAAATAGAATAGTGGAGAAATCTCACTTTTTGTTTGCAACATGGGACTCTTCTGGCAAGCTAGGGCTAAGATACTCTTTTAGCGATTGGGTGATTCAGTGGGCCCCAATTTTGTACTCTATGTAACAGGGTTTTTCTGGGCTGCTCATGGGTTTCTTCTATTTTTTTCCCTATGTATTTTGCCCCTAGGCGCTGGACAGCTCGTCCTTTTAATATAATTATGTTTCCTTTCAAAATATATATATATATATATATGCTACAGTGATATGTCTCTTTGATTTGTCTTCCTATTCCTTCTTCAAATTTGAACAAGGTAAATAGTTCTTTGGTTGATGTGGACTTGTAGTAGGGTTTTTTTGTTTTTTTTAAATGATAAAAAGTTCGCAATTTGTAAAATAATCAGTTTAATTTAATGCAACTAAAAAGAGTTTGTTTAGCTGCAACATAAACTCAAGATTTAGTGGATTCATGTAATATTTGATGAAGTTATTTCTCAGCCACCTAATGTGGTGGATCAAAAATTCCTTGAAGTTAAACGAACTTCCGTGAATTGTTTCCCCTTTTCAGCCACCAACGCAAAGTGGATGTAAGATAAAAATTGCAATGATTTACCAAAATATGTGATAAATTTCAACAAAATTCAATAGAGAAGTAAAAAAAAAAAGTTATTTCATTGATCAAAACGGAAAAAATACCAATAATTATGTATTATTCAATTCCATCAACAAACTAGCAATATAAATTATAACAAATAATATAACAAGCTAAAAATTACGCAGTGGATTGTATTATGTGCTACCAAAAAGACAAGAAAAGACACATAATATAAAATAAAGTTGAAACAAGATAAAAAACTTAAAAATAAATTAATGAGTTTCAAAAGTCATTGTCTCTTCCTTAAAACAAGATTGAAAAACATTATGTTTTAGTTATAAACTAATAATTATACAAGGTGGAATTCAAACTGGCTAAGTATATGCTTGAGAAGCAAGACATTATAAAATAAAATATATATAAAAAAAAAATTATGACCAACAACTACCATCTCAAATTCATCAATCCAGAATTGATTTTGTTAGGTCACTTATTATTATCTTTTATGCATTAAAGGTGGGGATTTATATCTTTGTCTCTTTTCAAAGTAATTTGATTTATATTAGATTTTAGCTCATATTATAAGAAATATAGAAATTTAAGCATATATGCAAAAAATTCTCTAAACTTTTCTTTAGATTTAGCTTTTGAGAATTAATTCTGATCTTCAAGTACCGTAAGTCAAGTTGAAATTTAATTTTAAATCTTTGATTATACGTGATTTGATATTTCTCCTATGTTAATATGTTCTTAATTAATGTTTTACATCTTTTCAAAATAAATGTGCAGAAAGATTAAACGAGACTTTCAATAGTATTAATACACATGATGTTATATTAACTTACATAGCATACGTGATGTGTGTTAAGGGTTAAACGTTGTAAATGTAATAACACATGTTTCAAACCATTGCATATGTACTTTTATGTTTCAATATCTATTTATATTTGTTTTCATCATTTCTAATTGTAATTATGGAAAATCCTCATAAATCATGGCACAAGTTTTATCAAGTTGACATGGTATATTGTCATTTAAAGTTAAGCTCCAACAACATTATTTAACTTATAGATTTCTTTGGAAGTTTATTTCCTCACTTGCTCCTCAAGTGCCACTATGTTTGGAGTTTAAAGTTGGGAATGGCTGCACCTTTCACTTTGAGGAGGACAAGTGATTGGATGGTCTTAAAATTGGTGGACATGTTCCCTTACCTTCATTGCCTATGTAGATTATGTAATCCATACCATTATGTCCTTTTTAGCTAATAGCCACATGTTGGACCAAAATCCTTCTCTCTAGGCATCTAACTGGCAGTGAGTTGGAGGAACTTGATATTCTCACAACCTTGATTAGTAGAGTTAAAATTTCCTAAAACCAAATAGTTTTCTTTGGCATTTAGAGACATTCGAGAAATTCACTATCAAATCCTTTTTTCCATACTCAAAGATTCGTCCAACTTCATTTTCCAAGCTTTTACACAAATTTGGGTAACATATGTTCCATCTAAAGTTAAAGTTTTTGAGTGGACATTGGCACATAAGAAGGCTTTACACAAGAGATATGTCACAAAAAATGTTACCTAATAGGTGAATCTTTCCATGTTGCTACACACTGTTATCAAGAAGAGGATTGTTTAGAGCACATTTTCTTTCAGTGTCCACTTGTTAGGGGGATGATGTAGGGAAGGGTTTGAATGTTTCTGCATGCAGGTTCCACACCTCTCATCATGTGGAGGAGGCTTTGCTGTTGAGTCATTTTCCGACTCCATCCTTGGAAGAGAAAGGAAGGAGTGTGTAGGATTGCCTTCTTTGCCAGGCTATGGTCCATTTGGCTGGAATAGTATTGTAGGACTTCAATGATGTTGCTAAAATGGAAATTCAGCTTTGGTAGAATATCTAAAATTAAATGCTAGTTCAACAGGACAAAAAAATGTTCTTTTTTTTTGAAATTCTTAGTTGTTGCTTGATTAAGGATATGCAAATTAGATGCAATAATGGAAGAACTAAATTATTTAGGGTATATATGATTTTGGTGTTGAAAGGAAGCCTTGACTAGGTAACAATTGTTTCCATGTCGTCTAGGGTCATAGGTTCAAGTTATGAAAAAACCCTCTTGTGATGCTGGCTGAAAGGTTGGGTAAAATGGACCTAAAGTAGTTTGACCTTTTCATGGGCCTTGCATGGGCAAGAGCTTCATGCTATAGGATGCCCATTTCTTTATATGATTTTAGTGTTATATATTGAAACAGTAAGATTTTAAGCAGAGTAATTTAACTCCTAGGAACTTACCTCCAATTATTTTACTTTTGGGTTTGTTTCATGTTTTATTGAAGGAGAGCATTGACAAAATAGTAAGAATTATCATCATGTGACTTGTACTGCTGGTTTCTAATTGTGAAATTGCTCTCTTGCAATGCATGGTAGGGTTATAAATGTTAGAATGAGAAGATGAAGAAGGAAATGTTAAAAGAGAGGAAAATAAATGGAGAAGCAGAGCTATCATACAAGGCTTACAATTTGTTCTCATTACCTCATGATCATAGTTAAGACTAAAATAAGTATAATTTGCATATATACACATTTTTTCATATTTCCCCTGTATGCATAGAGAAGTTAACGAATTAACTTGAAGCTTATCATGCGACAAAGTGAAACGAGAACCACTTAGAACCTTGGACAACAAATAGCAATCTGCTCATTTGAAGGAATATTACTCAATGAAATTTGCTTTTGAAGAAGCTTTCCCTAACAAAGTGAAGATCAATCTTTTTTTAGTATCAGCATGAAAAACTAGATCTGAAGACATCAAAATTTTGATCGCATTATCACAAAACAAGAAAAGTGGATGAGATTGACGATGATGAAGATTGGACGCAACGAATTAATCAACAAAATCTTAACAGTCATATTTGCAAGGCTGCATTTTTAGCGTCAGAAGAACTCCTAGGACTAGTTGTTTTCTTCTTGGATGCCTAGGACATAGTATGAAATTAACCGACGTTTGACAAAGTTAGCTGAATTAATTAGGTAATTTGAACAATCGAAGTGAAGTTCACAAGTAATAGTAAAATTACAAAATTTCGTCGAAATCTTCAAAAAAATCGGTGAAGTTTACCTAAAATCAAAGTTTTGACTATTTTCGCGAAAAAAGAAATGTATACAAGTTGTTAAAAAGGGCATTTTTTGTGAAAGAACTTATTTAGTGCTTAGAGATTCTTCTATATAATTATTGAGATTATAAAAAATTCTCTCTCTATAAATGAAGAAGATCGAAAGTAAGATATGTATAATTGGCAAGTGGCAATCCAAAAGAAAGAAGACCGAGTTGTAGCCTCGAGTTTTAGGCAATCTTTGCCAGTTTTTGGAATATTTTGATGATATTTTGTAATTTTAAAATTAGAAGTGAGCTTTGTTTCCATTGTTCAACTTATCAAATAAATTTGGCTAATTTTGTCAAAATTTGTCGAATTTTTAGACTACATTTATACCCATAATTTAAAACTTTATTTTAAAAAATATTATTTAATGAAAATCTTAAATAATCATGTGCAAGGCATGTGAAAATGCATAGAATAAAGTTTTTGTAGTCAGTCAGTTTTGGTCGGGAATTTTTATTTGATTATGAAAATCATTAGCTAAAACATTAGAGGTTGTGGTTCGAAGTCCGACATCTTTTCCATTTGGACTATTTGTGCATCTAGGGCATATATGGTCACTTTCCAAGAAATCAAAAGAGATCAGATCCATCAAGATCTCATTGCTAGCTTTTGGAGGAAGAGGTTTGTAAAATGGCCTTTGGCCTTTGATACCTGTAGAAGGAACAATGAGAGGCATTCCAATTATGTGGGATGTGAGAAAGTTTAAGGTCGTGGACCAATGGCGTGGGAAGTACTCTCTATCTATCAAATTGAAAGGAGTAGACTCGATGGGGTGTTGATTTACTTCTATCTACAACCCTTGTGATAGGCAAGGAAGATGAGAGTTTTGGGATGAAGTTGCAGCTCTTTCTATCATATTGCAGGGGTCTTGGTGTTTGGGGGGCTATTTCAATGTTGTGAGGAGTATAAAGGAAAAATTAAATGCCTGGAATGGTTCTACCTCGATGTTGGACTTTGAGGATCTCATATAGGAGCTGAAGGTGAAAGAGATCAACATGTCAACTTGTCAAACATAAAGTTTACATGGACCAATGGAAGAGTTCCCCTCCGCCATTTTGAAGCTTGATAGGTTCTTCTTCAATGATGATTAGGAACTGTTTCCTCATTAAAAGAGTTATGGTATGGAAAGGCTAGTCTTTGATCACTGGTCAATACTACTTGACACAGAGATATTACCATGGGGTCCAACGCCCTTTCGCTTTGAAAATGTGTGGCTTCAAAATACATAATTTGAAACATTGATTGGTTAGTGGTGGACAAAAGAAAACCATCAAGGATGAGAGGGTTATAAATTGATGCAAAAACTAAGGAACATCAAATTGAAGATTTGGGATTGGAGCAAAAAACTGACGTAGCGGAAATTTAAATTAGGAAGGTCAAGAGTGTTGATCTGATGTTGCTGGACAAGAATTTGGAAGAAGGCAATGATATGAAAATCATGATGGAGAAAAGGAAACAAATGGTGGGGGAATTGTACAAGATGGATTACAAAATTAAAAGAATGGTTGGCCAAAGAGCCAAAGTAAGATGGGCCAAAGAAGGGGAATTTAAGATTCTTTTGCTAAATTCTTGCAATTAGGAGAGCAAAGGCATCAATATCGAAACTGGAGGATGTTGAAGGCAACATTAGGGAAGGTGAATGGGCCGTTCAAGATCTAATTTTTGGGTATTTTATCAAGCTATTTAAGGAGAAAAGTAAAACACTATGGGAGATAGAAGGGTTGATTTGGAAAAGGATCTCCCTGGGGCAAAAGGACGCTAGAACAAAAATTTGAAGAGGAAGAGGTGTCAGAGACTGTTTTCAGTTGCGATGGACATACGACTCCCATATAGGTTGGCTTTACCATGTCCTCCCTTCTAAAGAAATGGGATATAGTTAAGGAAGATATTATAGCATGTATGAAGGAGTTTCACCAAGATGCTATTATAAATAGGAGGGTTAGTGAGACTTATAGGTGTCTCATTTTGAAAAAATTCCACTCAATTAAAGTGGAGGATCTTAGACCCATTAGGTTGGTCACAAGCCTATTTAAATTTTTAACCAAAATGTTGGCTAAGAGGCTTAGAATAGTCCAGGAGAACCAGGTGGCATTCATAAAGCACAAAAAATTCTGGATGCAATGTTGATAGCTAACAAAGCTGTGGAAGACTATTGAACTTCGGAGAAAAGGGGGTCTAGTTATGAAGATAGATTTTGCTAAAGCCTATGACTTTGCAAGGTGGGGATATATTGATTTGTGCTGAATCAAAAGGTTTTGGGGAAAAATGGAGGATTTGGGTTAAAAGTTGTCTTTCCGTAGTAAATTATTCTCTCTTTGTCAATAGTAGTCTTTGGGGAAAGATTATGGGTTCGTGAGGAGTGGGACAAGGGGAACCATTGTCTCCCTTCTTGTATACTCTAGTGGTGGATACTCTCTATTATATTAGAGATGGAATGTCATAAATTTAAGGGCTTTCAAGTGGGGAAGGATAATGTGCAGATCACTCACATTCAATTTGCAGATGATTTGCTAATATTTGTGGACGAAGAGGAGATCACTAGAGGATCAGCAGATATGATCATTTAGACTTTTTGCCTATTAACGGGTTTGCAAGTCAATATGAGGAAAAGCCAACTGCTTGGGATCAATGTCCTCAACAATAAGGTGAAGGAGTATGCTGAAAATTTTGGAATATTAGATGGAAGGTGGCAAATCAAATATCTTGTAATTCCTGTAGCTTCAATTAGTCAAGAAAAGAGTTGAAGGGTGGACAGATAGCTACCTATCAAGGGGTGGAAGATTGCTCCTCGTAAGATTTGTCTTTGAGACCCTTCCAACTTACTTCATGTTAGTTTTTAGAATGCCAAGTCAAGTTGCCCAAGAAATCGATAAATATTTAAGGAGATTTATGTGGGGTAATGAAGGAACGATAACAGTCGTAATTTGGTGAATGGGTTGATGTTTGCAAAGATCTTGACAAAGAAGGATTGGGGATCAGTAACATTAAAGCTAGGAATATTGATTTAATGGCGAAATGGCTTTGGAGAAGGGAAATCAATCCAGAAGCTTTATGGGTTAGAGTTATTAACAGCATCCATGGGCCCAAAAGAAACGATGGGGAGGAAAATTTCAATTCAAGATCCACTTTTAAAGCCCCTTGGATGGTAATTTCTAAAATTTATTCCCTTTTCAATTTCAACATAAGATGTAATTTAAAAAATGCCGCCACTATCAAATTATGGGAAGAAACTTGGTATACAACAATTCCCCTAAAAGAAGGGTTTTGGGGTCTGTATAGAATCATGTGAGGCAAAAACAAAACAATCAATGATCACACAGT
>JAJIYU010014109.1:0-13421 GCA_030144865.1 Tinospora cordifolia
ATGATGCTTTACACATAATGAAATGTTTGTTGATACATAAGCAAAGATAAATTTAGAGTTGAACCACGTACCGTTGCAATGGTCCATGGGGGATCACTGTGTGTGTTCTCGCGATAAGGAACAATGGGTTTGCCCCTAGTTCTCGATGATAGAACTATAAGTGTGACACTAGTTCTTTGGTGATAGAGCGATAGGTGTAATCCTTAGTTCCCAGGTTGGGTGATGGTTGTGCCCCTATCCCAGTGGAATCTGACATATAATGCATTTTTTCCATCTTTTCCGACATGATAATGATGAGAGAACACTAGGGTTAGACCCTTCGGTATAATTAACGACTATTGATAACTAAATATTTGAAATGCCTAATGAATGATAAGTATTTGCATGTTTAGTGTTTAATTTAAATAATGCTATTGATGTACTGTGTATGATTCATTGGATTCTTGAGCTCACCCCAAGTTTTCTTGTCAGGAGATCATTGAAGAAACTCCTTTGGCGAGTGTTGAATTGAGGACATAGACAACTGGAGATCTTATGGTTGAAACTATTCTTTGATATTTAATTGTGTATTGAGATTAGATCGAGCACATGACCCATTAGATGATTTTATTTGTTGAACCTTTTATTTTGGGTTAGAGTATGACCACTTGAACTATGGTTTGGATAATTAACTGAGTTTTTTATTTTGACCTTCAATATGTATGGATATTTCAAATTGTTAATCCATTTATTAGATTTATTGTTTTCTATTTTATGAGATCTGCTCTTAGTATGTCCATGAGATTAATGAATTATTTGTATGAGATCTAATATGTCTAGAGGATATTTAATGAGAATTGAATTTGAGAAAAGTAACGTCTTGGTTCTCGATAGATGATACATGTGCCGACATTTAATGGTGCGTCTCATATGCATAACAAACATGATAGAAATGAAAAATCGAGAATTGGGGTGTTACAGTAGGCTTACTATTTGAGGATGATGCCAACCTCCTTAAAGCACCTCTTCGGGTGAGTGAAGTCTATAATGCCTTCTCTGGTATGAAGCCATATAAATCCCCTAGTCCCAACGGGTTTCCAACTCTTTTCTTCTAAAAGAACTGAGATATCATTGGTGATGAGATTATTAGAACCCTGAACATAGCTCGACAGGAAGGAAGCTTTGACAACCATCTCAACCTTACTCATATATTGTTGATTCCTAAAGTGGAAAATGTTTAGCACATTTCTCAATTCTACCCAATTAGTCTCTGCTTAAGATCTTCTCCAAGTGAATTGTGAATTGAATGAGACCTCTGTTGGATAAGCTAGTTGGGGAGCATCATCATAGTTTTATTTCGAGTAGAAGTATAGTGGATAATATGCTAGTAGTCCAAGAAGTTATCCATTCTATGAAGAGGAAGAAAGGGAAGAGTGGGATGGTAGCCTTCAAAATGAATCTGGAGAAAGCCTATGACCAAATTTCTTGGAGGTTTTTCATCATATTTTGGTCTTTTATGAGTTTCTTGAAAATTTGATTAAGATCATTATGATTTGTGTGTCTCCCTCTTATTTGGTCCTTTGGAATGAGAAGACAATAGAGCCCTTTTCAGCCTTGAGAGGGCTCCGTTAGGAGATCCAATGTCTCCATATCTGTTTGTTTCTTGCACGGAGCTTCTCAGATGATTAGGGAGAAGATGAGTGATGGTATATGGAAGCCCATCAAATTAGGCAGAGGGGGTATTGAAATCTCTCACCTTTTCTTTGTTGATGATATTATTATATTTACTAAAGCTATTTTTCATCAATGCACTGTTACGCTTGAAGTTTTGCAGGAATTTTGAACTATATCCAAGGGAAAAAAAATCAATTTGGGAAAATCCAGGATGTTTGTTTCTAAAAACATGGGGCGTGGCTACACTCGACGTCTTAGTAATCACTATTCAATTGGGCTTACTATCTAGGATTCCTGTTGACCCATGAGACGGTTAATAGAACTATGCTTCAACCAATCTTGGATCACATTGAGCTTCGAATGGCAGGGTGGAAATCAAGATTGTCGAACCTTCCAAGTCGTGTTACCTTGGTAAATCTACAATCATTGCTATAACCACTTATGTTCCTCAGATAATCAAGTTGCTAGTTTATATCTCTAACAAAATTGACTAGATCCATAAGAATTTCACTGGGGGGAGATACGAATAAGAGGAGAAAGATCCACTTGGTAAACTGGGAGGTTATGTGTAGCCCAAAAAGTTAGGGTGGTTTAGGGTTGAGAAAATTGAAATGGATCTATGAGGTTTTTTCAGCTAAACTAGCTTAGAGGCTGATCAATGGCAAGAACCAATTATGGATGATAGTCATGAGGACCAAGTACTTAAGGAAAGCTAATGTGTTTTCAACTTAAGGTAATAAGGGAGCTTTTCCAGTTTGGAAAGGTATCCTTTATGGAGGAAACCTTCTTAGGAAAGGTATGTCTTAGCGCATATCTAAAGGAGATAAAGTCTCTCTATGGAAGGATGTGTGGTGCGGTGAGGCATTTCTAAGAGAAATAGTGCATGATATCATCCATGAAGCAGACTATGATCTTCGCATCTGTGATATTATCAGTAACTCAAGAAATTGGAATTTTTCTCACTTGCAAACTATAATCCCTCCAAACATCACAAAAAGGATTAAAAATATTCCTCTGCCTCTCTTCTTCAAGGAAGAATGTGTTATTTGGAGACTCATGCCTAATGGAACCTTCAATATTTGATCTGCATATACCCTAGCTACCAAAGAGGAGGTAAGACACGATTATTTCATTCATGACTGGATTTGACATACACCCATCCCTTAGAAGATATGATGTTTTGTTTGGCTGGTCCTCCATGACAAGATTCTTATTGAAGATCTTAGATTTACTCGAGATTTAGCTGATAACCTTATGTGCAAAAGATGTTTGCCCAATAATGAGGATATAATCCATGCGCTAAGGGATTGTCGCTAATCTTGTGATATTTGAAGGCATATATGTGGGCATACCTTTCCGACTGATTTTTTTTTTGGATCTACTGTTACCAAATGGTGTGAAGGTAACCTCAAAGATATGGAAAAACATATCAAAAATAGTAACTAAACCATTTGAGCTTTGAAGTGTGCTACTACTATATGATTATCTAGAGACACATGAACAGAATGCTCATTGAAGGATTTATAGATACCTTAGGCAATGTTATGTTTAGATGGAAATGTTTGCTAGTAGATATGAAAAGTGCTTTTGCAGAAAGTTTCAAACAAGTTGTTCCAAGAAGAACTTGTTGGATTTCTTAGAAGAACTCGAATAGGGATTGGGTTAAGATCAACACAGATGGGGCAGCCTGTGGTAATCCTGGTCTAAAATCTTTTAGAGCTATCATTCAAAATCACAAGGGTGAATGGTTAGCGAGCTATTTCGGTCGAGTGGGGTTTTGCTCTAATATAGTTGCTGAGCTTCAAGGGATCAAGAATGGATTGCAATTGGCTGCAGATAGGAACTTTAATAGAGTCATTTTGGAAACAGACCCCAAGGTGGCTCTAGATGTCTTAGATGCAGCGGGCGTTTCTCTTCATCCTCTAGCCAATGTCATTGAGGACATCAATCTTATTAAGAGGCGATCTTGGCAACTCCATTTCTGTCATACTCTTCGTGAAGGAAACCAGTGTGCTGATGCCCTTGCAAATAGAGCGCTTACTTCAAAAAGCAACTATGTCATTCACAATCAAGTTTCTCTTGAGATTCTTACTGTGTTATTAGTAGATGCTACTACTATTTCTTTTCTGAGGCCTTAGTGCCATTCTTTTCTCTTGTATAAAAAAAGTCCTTAAAATTAGACCATAGACATCACTTTTAAGGTCCATTGTGCTATCATTGTCAACCAACCTTTTTCTACTATCTAGTTATTGACCCTATTATATTTTTGCTCCAATATGATTCAATTAGCATAGGGGATGACAGTGAGAATGAATGTTGTTGGCGACTCATACGTGCATACGGTAGTGAACCTTAAGCAAATGGATGGATCAATGAAAAAAAACTTATGCTACTACAATTATCATATTTAATGTTTTTTTTCATTTCATATGTTCAAATAATTTACAAAAAATTAATAAAAATATAAAACATAAATAATTTATTAAAAATAAAATAAAATAAAAAATTATTTTTAAAAAAATAAAAATTATATCATCAACATATTATTACATACATTAATTTTAAATTAACTTATTTATAATCTATATTTTAATTTATCCATAATCGTATTAAATTAGTTATTTTTATGTTTACCATATTAATTTATTTATGACCGAATTTTAGTCCTATATAATCTATTTTGACCTAAACTTTTTTATGTCAAACCTAAATCCATTAAATGTATGTTATGTTAAGGTTGAATTATCGTATTGTGTCAAAACTTGTTATCCCTATCAATGAGATTTGAACACAAAACTTTATAAATAAGCCTTGCTCTGATACTATGTTAGAAACCACTTGACCTAAAACCTATAGTTGTTAGATAAAGGTCTAACTATGTATATCTATCATAAGTTCATAGATTATTAATAGTAACATTTATTTTAGGCTATCTTAATTGATTGTTAAAACCAAAAAAGGGAGTTTTGAAGTAGAGTGAAAAACCTATATGGGCTGATTTTGAAAAACAAATTCAACTTATTAAGGCAAACCTGGCTAAGTTATATGATAGCTAGGATGCTATCTTCGGGATACGAGGTACACGAAAAATTAGTTAAATCAACAAAAAATTAGTTAAAAATTGCTTACATTCAAGAAGAAGAATATTGGACATCCAAAGCCAGAATTTGATCAAATCTTGGTGGCAAACCAAAACTTTCTCACTAGAAAGTCAATTTTGAGAAGAAAACCAACAAGGTCAATGCCATCCAAATTTGTTGCAAGGAGGGGGCAGAATGGATTCAAGACTCTATCAAGATCCTTGCTAGTATCTATTATCAAAGGATTTTCTATTGTTAAAGAACTTCCCTCGGCTTATAAGTGGGAAATTTTTAGGAAGTCACTTCCCTTGGCTTGTTTGATGTTGTTAACAACTTTGTTCAATCTAATTCTTTGGACCCTTTCTCAACTATATTTTCATTTCCCTCATTCCAACTTCAAGATTCCCTTCTACCACAAGCAACCTTAGGTCAATTAATTTATGTAATGCATGTGTTCTATAACATTATCTTTAAGGTCTTGGCCAACAAATTGAAAATAGTTCTCCTAGGCATCATTCCTCCCTTCCAAAATGCCTTCATCAAAGGTAGGCCAAATCATTTATGACATTAATAACCATGAGATATATCTTTCACTCAATGAGCATGAAGAGAAGAAAGTCCAAAATGGTTATCCAAAATTTAGATATGCCTAAATGCTTTGATAGGATGCAACAAGATTTCCTTAACTCTATTATCATTTTAGGATTCTATATTAATTAAATAAAGGGTTGGATCAAATCTTATGCAATATTTTTTCATTCACTTATCAATTAAAGCTGATTGTAGGATTATCCCCCAACTTTCATCAAGTTAGAGACATTAACTAATGAGACCCTCTCTCTCCTCTCTTTTTCTTGTTATGGATAGAAGCTCCATCATACCTTCTTTCATATGTCGTTCAATCCAAAACACTTCATAGCTTTAAATTTCTAATAAAGGGCATATTTTTTCTCATTTATTTTATGTAGATAATGTTCTCCCCCTTTTTAGAGCTTTCAAGATCACTTCTCTCTTTTGTCCAAGTGCTTGATCAATACCATGACATTTCAAGCTAAATAACCAATGTACAAAAATGTAGTCTTCTTTAAATGGGTAAAATGGAAGATAATAAAAAATCTATGCTTCTTGGTAGTTTAATTAGGAAGCTTTCTTCCAAGTTCAAGTATTTTGGTGCCATTATATAAATTTAAACTGGCATAGCTAAAAGAGTTGCTTTTTAAATTAAGGAACAAGATTAGCTTTGAGATTTTAGGGTGGAAGGAACATTTTCTCTCTCAAGTAGAATGGTGAATTCTCATTAATGTAGTGGTCTCAAGCTTCTTGATCCCCACACAGTACTTGATGCCAATCATATGATTCTTGCAAATCTATGGTGTGGCACTCAGAAAATTATCTAGTATATATCTGCTAGACTAGTTGACAACAATCAATTCGAAGTAAAAAACACAGTGAGTATGGTGTTTAGACTTGGAACTCTTTATTATTGCTCTCATTGATAAGCTAGATTCGCTAATCTAGCTTATTAATGAGAGCAATAATAAAGAAATATATATTATACAAATGTATTATTTGTAATCACCAAAATATCACGGTAAGATTTAATAGATCAACAAAATTAACTAAATTATGAACGTCTTCAAAATATTTAAAGAGTTAGGAGAAAGATTTAATTTTAATTTGACATGGGAAGAAGAGATGAAAGAGAGATATTTCTTTACAATTTGTTTCGATTTTTTTCTTTAGTCCCACAAAGAAAGAATAAGACAAAGAATTCATCCCTATGTAAATAGTTGTACTCCTTCCATTCTTTTTTACAGTTCGTTTCATCTCTCCTAGTGTGTCACCTTGGGGTGTTCCAGTTTTGTTTGTGAAAAAGAAGGACGGGAGTCTCTGCTTATGTATTGACTACCGGCCAATTGAGTCAAAATTGGTTCAAAATTGAGTCAATTGGGTCAAAATCCCCAATTTCTACACTTAGCCAATTTTAAGCTTTTTAGTTTAATTTGCACAGCATATTTATCGATTTTCTTGCGATTAATCCAACTGTTGGATTTTTGCGAGATCTTGCAGATTTAATCAAGACCCTCCAAATATTTACCAGAATTTTATATTTTGATTTTTAGAATTCATTTGTTAGGTTTTTCAATTGAATTATCAGGGGCCTTTAATTCTAGATTTCCTTCCTATCAGCACAGTCAAGTTCCCGAATTCCTATGACCAATCTAACCGTTGGATTTCTACAAAAATTTTCATATCTAATCTATATTCAATACATAATCCCAAGGGTTTTTGTTTGCAATTTTCTGATCTCAGTTACTACTGTGTTCAGGTGGAATTACAGAGGTGTTAAATTCTAGTCCTTTGGTCCTACTTGCACAACAATCTTTCCGATTTTTCTGGGAACAATTCGTATGTCGGAATTACATGAAATTTTTCAAATTTACTCTACACTTCCTAAGGATTACTCAAAATTTTATTTCATAATTTTTGGATATTTGTTGCTATGATTTTTCATAGGGATATTAGGAAAGTTGAATTCTCAGACTGCATGCTTCCAGAAGTCAGTTATGTATTCAATTGACCTACTAAATCAAATCAGAATGCTTTGAAACTTCGTAGGAAACTTCTAGACATACCTAGGGATCTCTCCACATTTTAGCTCAATCTAACAAGCTTTGGTCAGTTAATTCCATCTCAGAATTTTTAGCTAGATTGTAGGAATTTCTAGGTTCATGCTTCCTATCATTCTTTCATGTGGTTAATTGTCTCATCAACCTCTAATTTAAGGCCATTACTTGTACATTTTGCAAGCATGTAGGTCATACAATCATCCCTTATCAAGGTCCTTTCGAAACAATATACCTATAAACCCCAAAATCATCTCATACACCTCAACAACATGACATACATAAGGAAATTTTAAAAAATTGTCTAAGTCCAAAGTTCATGTGTAACAGGGGGTTTTCAACAACATATAAAAACTTATCTACAAAGTCTTAAGGTTCAACCTTTATACTTCCTTGTAGCCCTTAATGTAAGCTTTCAATTGGTCTAAGTCTCGGCCAAAACGGTTGCTCTTAGCCACTGGAAATAGAGGCTCAAAGTCACTCTCAAGATTACTTTCCCACAGAAACTGTCAAAAAAGTTAGTGAGCAGTCACTTTGGCCCCATTTTTTACACAATTCCACAGTTTATTTGCTATTTCGTACAAAAAAATTTAAAGTAGATTTTTTAACGTTTACAACAAGCTATCATACGTCCAAAACGGACGTCGGATGGGTGGTGAACGAGCAGCTCAAAAATTGTATCAACACTCCCTTTTTAGTTTTTTGGGTTTGAAACCTTGTGAACAACCCCTTTTCTCGGTGGTTTCTGCTTCAAATGGTTCCAAGATAGAGCAATCTGCTTATGGGACTTCGTAGGTGGTAGTATAAGCTTTAAAACAAGCTATGGATCACTGGATTTGGCTGAGAAATGAAGGAGATCTAAGCTTGTGAAGGAGGCTACAGAAATCTAGAAATTTCTAGACTTCAGCTCAAGAGGGAGATTTTGTTGCATGAGAGAAGCTTGCATCCAAGATGGGTGACATGTGGCCATCCAGGTGGCTTCCAACCTCACATGCTGGCTGCCTAATTAGCAGCATACATTGGCCAAAATTAAGGTTGAGCTTGATGGCAAAACCATGGATTTAAATACCATGAGTTCCCATGGTTTGATGGCTGAAAATTCACCAAAAATCCAAAAATTCGAGCTAAAATCCCCTCAAAACGCACAAAAGACTAAGGGAAATAGGGGCTGGGCCCTTTGGGGCGCGTGGGTTGGCCTACGCGCGCCAGGCCCGGGCACTAGGCGCCCGGGCCCTGGCTTCTCAGCCAGAGTTTGCACGAGTTTCCAGCATTTACTAAGGTTTCTAAGTGCATTAATAGAGACTTTAAAATCCCTTATTTCCTATGACAGGCAGTAACTTAGTGATTGGTTGACCTACTTTTCAAATTGAGAATGGCCTAAAATTTGGCACATATAATTTTGACATGCCCAGTGACGTCTCCACCAAATTTTGGCTCAAAATACCTACATTTGATCAGTCAACTAGTCTTCTACTTTTTAGTCATGCAACCGATTGTTCAAATGGTCCATATTTCCTATGGTTTTCAAGTGCTTATCTACTCTTATTCTAACATCAATTTGGGATTGTTTCTTACCATTTTTGCAAGGGTTTAAATCCTAGATCTCTGATTAGTTTAGTCCTATCCAAAATAGCAAGCAATTATAATCATAAACACTCTCAAATACATCTTGAAAAAATAGCATGAATAAAGTTCTTTGGAAATTTTTCTAAGTCCCAGAACACCTAACTAACATGACATGTTTGCAAGCATAGAAAATCCAAAATACAAAGGCTTATGATATGAGATTTATACCCTTTCGTAGTTCCAAGTATGAGGTTTGAAATGGCTCTGACCTCAGTCCAAATGGACACCTATAGGTACTCCAAACACTGCCTCCAATCTGGTCTCAAAGTCTATTTTCTGCAAAAACTGTTGAAACAGTTGATCATATAGTCAACTTCATCACCTTACAAAACATGCTTACAATCTTACATTCTAATTCCTGCAACTTGGAGATTGAAATGTAAATGATAAGGAAGAAAAGTAAGGGTTTTACTTCGAGAACGGACCCTTAACAGCTTAGGAATCAACACTCCAAGGATTGGATCAACACAAGTTTCTTTGTTTTTTGGGTTCTCAATAGTATTGGGCAGCACTGTTCTTCGCCGTTTTAGCTTCAATCGATTCTAGGATTTGACCAACTGCTTGTGGGACATTGTAGAGGGTGGCAAGAGCTTTCCAAAAAATCCTAGATCACCAAAAATGGATATCAAATGAAGGAGATACAAGCTCTGGAATATGGGTAGAAGAAGCTGGAAATCTAAAAATCATGCTCATAGAAGATTTTTGTTGCATGTTCGGGGGGTATGCATGCCAAATAAGAGTACCACATGGCCATCCACGTAACCCTTGTGTTCCCATGCAACATGACTAGTTAGCATTTTGCATTGGCCAACTCAAAGGTGGATTAGATTGCAAAAATCATGGCTCAAAAACCAGGTTATTTGCTGGTTTTTTGCATGGAAAAACCAAAAAATTCCAAAAATTCGACCAAAAAACAACAAAGAAGGGTGATTTGGCGTGTGGGGCGGCCAAACGAACTGGCCAGCCCACGCGCTTGGGCCTATTCATGCGAGCCGCTGGTCCATGCGTTTGGTTCGCCTAGGACGGGCCACGGGCTCGTCTTGTTGGCTCGATCGGCTCAGGCCCATGGCCTGAGCTGATTTTTCTGCTCGCATAGTTCTCACGACCCGTGCGCCTAAAATCGTCCGTGAAATTTTTTATTTATTTTGTGTTTTTCTTTTTATCATTTTCATTCCTTTGGTGTATATATATCATATATATACTCATTTTTCACCCATTTTTTTTCTAAAATTATCAAAATCACTTGAGTCATCATTCTCTTTCAAAATCCTCCAATTACACACTATTTCCATCATTTATATAATTATTTTTCCTAAAATTGAATGATTCACCTAAAAATTACATTTTTCTCAAAAAAAATTCCATTAATTGCTCAAAAAATTTCATAATCATTTCGAAAAATCATATTTCTCCCAAAGTTATATTTCCCTTATAATTTCATGCATTTTCCTCTTAAAATTATATTTTTTCCACTTATTCTAATTTTTCTCAATAAGTAATTAAAATTGAAGAAAAATTGAGAAAATTCATGTATCCTCATTTAAAAATTTCAAAAAATACATATATCGAACCCATAATTTTGTGTTTTAAATCATTGGTCGTCACATTAACCACAATGATATGCAGATTGAAGATAGTAAATAAATTAATTAAAGCATAAATTAAATGAAATAAATGAGAATAAGAATAGTGAGACCCAAAGGTCAACCTGAGAAAGTGAAAAGTACTAATAATTTGTAACACCTCATTTTTCTAAAAATTCTTTTTCTTCAAAAATAAAATCATTTATTTAAATAAATTAGTTATTGTTTTTTCCTTTTAACATTTTGTAGATTGTATACTTAGAACTATTTTTGCTCCTCAAAGGATTGTAAATATTTATCTGTCTTCTCGAATTTCACTCCTTTCGTAGTGAGCCTAGTCATGGGTTTAACTAACTCAGAGTCTCATAGAGTTGTCTTCCTTTCTAATAAACAATACTGCGACTCCTTAAATTGACTTGCTTAGCCTGATGAACCTTTTCACTTTCTTGTCATCTAACTAGCCTTCAATTAAACTAGCTCAATTAGTGCCATCTTATATGGTGAAATGCAATGAGACTCATTTGTAGTAGCAACTCGATCAAGAACTGTACATCCCTCTTGGTGGTAGCCTTGGTAACTCATCGAGAAATATATTGAGGAAGTCTCAAACTATAGGAATGTAGTTGATAAGTCCTATTGGGACCCCTTTTGAAACTTCATACTGGCGGCCTGACTGGCACAATAGACAGACAAGTCTACTCCTCAGTCATATTTGCCAACTACTGTTAAGTCTTACCATCAAAATATTTATAATATTCAGAGTGCAACTATAATAAGTTAAGCGGAATAATGTAATAACAACGAAAGTCTTTAACATTAATTACATTAATAGAGTCGAGTTCGACTTTACATTTTTTTTTCAAAACTTGTACGCACTAATTTAAAATATCAAAAATAGCAAAACAAAACAACCAACTAGGGATAGGCTGAAAAAGATCACACGATCAACACACCTTTTTCGTTATTCAAACCGGTCGAACCTGAGATATTAAGAGTAGTGAGCTCAATATCCATGTGAGCCCAATGAGTAGCAAAAAATATATTTACTTAAGTCTAGCATTCTACATGCAACATCACAATCATTCAATAAAAATGCAACAACAAATAGCACACACATTTGTCAATATATAATAATGCAACAACCTAATATGCCATGAATTATGCTATGGTTCAAGGGTCTAATACCTAAACTCGACACTCTTCTTTCATTTTAAGGATCCTTTGGTCATACTGCCATTCTGGACGGACGTAACCATCGTCCAGGCCATATTGTGATATCAGTCATAGATTGTGGCCCACCAACAAGGCCATACTGTCGTATCTCGATGATCGTGGCCCATCGACCAGGTGGTATAGTCGTCACCCATGAACCAGTAAAGTGTGCCATGCACTACTCTAAATATATCCATACAGTGTACCACGGTACCACTCTACCTCGGATTATCACGATCCAATGTCTACACCTAAGTAGGGGTGTTTGTGGGTTGGGTTAGGTTGGGTTTAGGGTAAACCCACAACCCAACCCAAATAGTTCGGGTTGGAAAAGTTCAAACCCAACCCAAACCAATCTATGGTTAAACCCAACCCAACCCAAACAGTTCGGGTTCGGTTTGGGTTGGGTCGGTTTATCGGGTTGGCTCTAATTCAATATTTTTTAATTATATTTTACTGTTTTTGTTACACAAGAACTATTAAATTAAAATTTTTTTTGTATATTTATTTTTAATTATATTTTATAGTTAACTCATTATACATACAAAAATAATATTATTTTTGAAATCCTCTTATTACTTTGATTTACATAAATTTAACATTAGTAAAATTTAATAATGTCATCTTTCAAATTGAAATTCTTCTAGTATGAAATAGATGGTTTTGTAGAAAGAAAAAATAATTATTATTAGTTTTTAAAAATAATAGATGGTATTTATATAGAAATAAGATTTGATGTAACATAAATAATCATATCAATTTAAATAGTTACTTGTAAGTTTATCATTTATATATAATAAAAATATTTCAAAAACTTATTTCATTTATTTTTAAGAGCATTTATAATTAAAAAAGAAGAATACGTAAGATCGGGTTGGGTCGATTTCATTTGGGTTTTTAAGTATTCAACCCGCAACCCAACCCAAACCCTTCGGGTTAAGCATTTTAAAATCCAATCCAACCCAAATAACTAATACAACCCAACCCAAACCAACCCAAAAGGTTTGGGTTGGGCAGGTTGGTCGGGTTGATGAACACCCCTACACCTCATAATCTCTCATCATTAGGGCAGGTCAGCACATCTGAAGATTCGTCGATTAGTACTGCTTCAGAGCTATCACGATTCAATATCCGCACCTCAGAACCTCTTATCATTAGGTCAAGTCAGCACATCTGAAGATCTATCATTCAACTTTATCTCAGAACTATTAAGATCCACTATTTGCACCCCGAAACCTCTTATCCTAAGGCCACTTTGACACATTTGAAGATTTGTACTCGTATATCAGGACTATCATGATCTAATGTCCGCACCTCAGAACCTCTTATTCTAAGGCTAGGTCAACACATTTGAAGATCAGTTTTATCTCAATGCAATATGCAATGCATGTAGCACCCAATTATACAACAATTATAAGTAGAATAAAAAATTAAATAAATATATCAAATTACTACTCACAGACTAGATCGACTGCTGACGTTCTCTCGGTCGTCGGTCACGTCTCCTAATATCGAGTCAAATACCAAAAGCTCACACTGTGTCAATTTTCAACTATCATATAAATGAGTACAAATAAAATACATATCTATATTCTACGCGTTGATCTGATCACAATGATATATATATATATATATATATA
>JAJIYU010014110.1:0-13428 GCA_030144865.1 Tinospora cordifolia
TAAATGCACATTATACTAAATATAAGTAAATACACTACATTTTCTATTATATTAATGCACATTATACATAAAATACATATAATATAATTAATCTGCTATGCAACTAACAGTATTCCATGTCTCCATGTTAAGAAAGTACGAACTTGACCCCTCTCACATCATCAATTGGGAGGAAATAAACATTCGGGATGATGCTACCTACAAGGAAACTGCGATTAGAATCCTTGATCACAAGGTACAGAATATGAGAACCAAGGACATTCCTTTAGTTAGGGTACTGCGGAAGCATCAAGGACTGGAAGAGGCTACCTGGGAGCTGGAAAGTAAAATGAAGACTAAGTACCCGCATATGTTCACTAGGAACTCCTAAACATGTACAAAATTTCAAGGACAAAAATTTTCTAAGGAGGTTAGGTTGTAATACCTCATAATTTTGTCCATAGAAAGTTATTAATGAAATAAAATTCATTGAGAGAAATTCTAAAATAATTGGAGGCAAATGAAATCTTAGTATCAAGATGATCTAACTAATGATATAAGGTTAGTGGAATTATCAAATACTATTTATATAAAAAATTAATTTATAATTATTCAAGTAGTGGAACAATTATGGAATTAATTATCCAATATAAAGTAAGTAGAGTGAATTATATAAAAATATAAGATAAATACATAGAAATGAAGAAATGAAAAATATAGAGAAATATGAATTATTAATCGTTGGCAATATTAAAGAAATGGAAAAAATATCTAATAAATACAATATTAAAGAAATAGAAAGGAAAAAATATTAGCAAGTCAATAAAATAGAAGGACATGTGCAATAAACCATGTTTGCATCAATTAGAAAGTGTATAATTAGCAAACTTTGGATAATAGCAATCTTAGAAAGAAATTTTGGTAATTAGAAACTGCATTCAACGGTCCAAAATTAATCTGCCCGATCCAACAAACAAGATCAAAACCAAACCAGCACTCAGGAGCACCGAATCATCGAGATCCAATGGCCCAAAATCAATCCACCTGATCCAATGGTCAAGACCTGTTTCGTTGATTGCGAATGAAAATCTGAACACTGCGCTCGAGGTTGATCGTGAGGCTAGGATCTGTGCTCAAGTTGAGTTGATTATCTGGTGCTACGCTCGAGGACGATCCAAGCATTATACATGAATTATTCATTTGTTATACTTGCATTATTTAGTCTTAAATAAAGTACACACACACATATATATATATATATATATATATTCGCGCATTATTAGTTTATCCTTGCATTATTAAGAAACTATTCTCACATTATACCGCTATTCACACGTATTATATATGAATTATTCATTTGTTATACCTGCATTATTCAGTCTTAAATGAAGTATACACACACACACACACACACACACACACATATATATATATATGTGTGTGTGTGTGTGTGTGTGTGTGTGTGTACGCGCATTATTTGTTTATCCCCGCATTATTATGAAATTATTCTCATATTATAGCTCTATTCACAAACATTATACATGAATTAATCTTTCGTTATACCCACATTATTCAGTCAAAATTAAAGTACATATATTATTGATATATATATGCGTGCATTATTCGTTTATTCTCGCATTATTCATCCCAAATGTTTTTTGCCAAACGACCGAACAATTTTTATACTTGAATTATTCAGATATTATTTTCACATTATACCACTATTCATCCATATTATTTCGTTATTCAAAAATTATACATGTATTATTCTTATGTTATACCCAAATTATTCATTCAGAAATACCGTACATATTATATATATATATATATATATATATATTATGTGTATTTGCGCGCAAATCACTTCCTTGCGATTCAATTTTTGATTCAGGTTGTTTCCATTTTTATGCCCTAATCTCTCTGTCTTCTTCGATTCAATTTTCGATTCAGTTATTCATTTATTTGTGATTTCCACTATTACAATAAAGAACGAGTGTTCATCTTCTACCAACAGGACGACCATAAATGTTGGGAACCAGGTACATCACACTCTTCTGAATGTTGTATTCACATTCATCTGAATGTGATACTGAATGGTTGTCTGGTCTATTATACTTTCTTTGAACTACGATATTATACTATAGCATTTATTGACTGTTTATTACATAATAGAGTATAAAGATGTTATACTATTATAATATTTATTCTGATATAAAGATATATAATGATGTTATATTCATTGGAATGATTATTCTGATATTATACACCTTTTTATTTTGTTATTATACACTTTTTAACATGTTATTCTAGTATTATACACCTGCAGGAATATCAATATATTGTTAAACCTAAAGATAGATACTCAGCCAAGGTTGGGTGCCCGACTAACTTGAACACACGCAACATGTTGATTTCCACTTTGACAGATTACCAGCTGCTGAAGTTTCGGAACACTTGTTTTGGCCATTTTCTTGATATGAAGCAGTTGCTTTGGCAACCTCAGATCGTTCATAACATATTGTTGAGAGAGGTTGTTCAAGAAGACGAGTCTATTCTGGTCTTCAATTTTAATAACATTATTGCAAAATTCTCCACGGTTGAATTTGTAATGATAATGGGTTTGAAATGCAGCAGAAAAACCAGAAACATTACAATTGGTTTTGAGGGTAAAATTTTGAAGGATAAATACTTTAAGGGAGTGGAAATGATAAATAAGAAGTGTATAGTTGACGCATTTACAAATAGGATATGGGAGAATGATGATGATGCTATGAAGATTGCAGTTTTGGTCTTCATTAATTGTTTTTTGTTTCCTAATAAAATGGAAAAGCTGGTAAATGAAGTTGATTTTGAACTTGTACAAACTGGTGAATATATGGATTATCCCTGGGGCAGGGCTCTTTTTGACACGACAATAGAATCCATGAAGGCTAATTTTGCAGTGGATGCAATCCGGCTGGAAGCTGGGAGGGGCAAATACCCGATTATGTACAGGCTTCTTGGGTTCTCAATCGCATTACAAGTTTGGTTTTATGAGTGTTTTGTTGATACTAATGGTTTGTTTGTCAATCCACATATCAATAGATTTTCTCGTATACTAAACTGGACTTGCATTGACAGGCCCAATTTCAAGAGCATGGAGAAGGTGTTGAACAATTTATCTGTTAATAAGGTAATTTTTCATGTATTTGATCATATATTATACACAACATTTATATTATAATTGAACTATTCTTTGTTGTCAAATTTCCTATGATCTCATATTTGTCTATTTTTAGTTCAAAAATTTTGTAGCCAGCCCCAATGAGCTATTGTAGCCATACATGGATGGATTGATTGCAGAACAAGATGGGGCCAACATCAATTTTCAGATTACAATGATTTTGTTCATCCCCCAATATTTCTTTTGCCGCATCCTGCAAATAAACCTCTTGGCGGTAACATTCCTGTAAATAAGTCTACCGCAACCATGAATATACTTGGAAGGCAGTGCGATTGTTGTAACGAGAATAAAATAATGTTGAAAGAGAGTTTTGCTAATATTTTTGAAAAAATTAATTATCTGAAATCCCTATTACAGAAGGTAAATGTTCCAAGCTTCAAAACCAAATAATTTTTTTAGACTTTCATTGCAGTATAGTAATGATATGATAGTAGTACACCATTTACATACCTACATTATACCATGAGTATAATATATTATATACCGTATGCTTGTTGTTATCTACTGTTTGCTTGTGTATATTGATGTTATACCAACTATATACATTCATTTGGTTCACTAAATTTTTCATTTTTCATGTAGAAAGATGATGTAAATAAAGCAGAAGACTGTAAAGAAGAATCTGCTAGTAGGAAAAAATGTATTGATGTCAAAGCTGCATGCCAGAGTTTGACGGCATTGCAAGAGATTGTTAGTGATAGTGACAAAAAGAAGACGGTAATTTTGAACACTTTATTTGTATTGTGATTTGTCATTTAGATTTATTTTCATTATCCACTAATATTGTACATTTTCATGTTAAAGGCCGACTCAACAATAACTGAACGTGAAAGAAGGAAGAAAAAATCATCAATCCTGGTAAGATCATGAATACAATTCTTTTATTAATTCAAGATTATGCTTTTATAGTTTTTATGAATCTAACTGTCCTTAATTTATCTACTTTTAGGACATTTTTCGTTTAATTTCACTAACCCAGGTTGCTGACAAGGATGAATCAAAATATCATGCACCTGTTGAATGTGAACGAGAAACCACGATTGATGAAATTGTTGAGTCGGCCGTCAATGTTGTGACTTCAGCCGTCTCTACTGAAGATCACACTCCACTTCTTCCACCTCCTACAGTTAATAAAAGGGGGAGGCGTCCCGCTGGAAATAAACATAAAGGAAAGGAGATTGTGAAGGGACGACTATTCCCCTTAGATATCTGTTTGCTTGAAGATATAGACAGCAGTGCTGTAGCTGAGGTTGATTAGTGAATTCAAAAGGGTCGGCTGAAGCGCTCGAAGTAAATTTCTTAGAGATCAAGTTTGCATTCTGAATATTGTTGTTATTTATAATACATTGATATTAATATCTGTCACATTATTTAGGTCAAATAAAGTATACCGTGATCGTGACAACAATCTGAATCTAGCTTTTGATTTTTCAATCACTGATGTTACTAATAAGGAATGATTTTACACATTGATCACCCTAGACTAGCCTACCTCCTCCTCTATAAGTTTAATTTTTTGCACTTGATATTATTTCTTATAGATATTATACTGATAATATACCAACATAATACCAAAATGTAGGGTTTCAGACACATTGCAATGTCTGTATACACATATTATACTGATATGATACCAATTTCACCTATATATTCCATGTCCTTAAACTATGTTGTGTTGTTTTGTATACATATTATACTGATATGATACCAATATCATCTATGTAACATGTTCTTAAACTCTATTATGTTTATTATTTCAGTATAATGAGATGTTATACAAACAACATACTTATTATGTTTTGAATGTTTCATGTTTATACAATTTTTATTCATGACCCAAATCTTTTATTGTAATATAGAAAATTTTGTATTGGCAGCATGTAGATGTGATGTTCTATTACTTGTGCAAGAAATAAAAGTATGACGAATCAATTAAGATCAAGTGAACAACAACATACAACTTTTTCTATTAAAAGTTGCAGTCTATTTATAGAAGATTCGAAAAAAAAGAAAGATGCATCTGTGCTAGGGAATGAGATGGTAATTATGGAGTGTATGCTAGGGTACTACATGTACTACAACACTCTGTGGTTTGATGTTGACTGCGTCATTTTCCCTATTAATGTTGTGGTTGCATTCCACTGGATCCTCGGTTGCATCAACATTCACGAGGGTTGTATATATATTTACGATTCCCTGTGTACTCCTACTGTTGATGTTGCATCAATGGAGGTAATTCAAGCTAATTCCACCATTCTTCCTTTTTATCTCGAGATGATTGGATTTTACGAATCAAAAGTTGACTGAAAGGATAGATCTAGGAAATAGCCATTCTAGGTGCAAGTGGTTGATAATCTACCAGAGCAAGATGAGTGTAATTGTTGAATGTTCATGTTTTATTTTGCTGAATGTTTTGCAACCGGAAAGAAAATTTCACCTGTTTTTTATGTGGTGAGCTATAAGAAAAGGGTGGTTGTTAATCTGTAATTGCATGGTAGAATGAAGCAGAATGAAGGCACCAAGAGTGACGATGAAAGATCAGGTTGATTCAATGTTGACTGTAAGATCTAATCATAGTGGGTCTTAAAGAAGCGAAGAATGAAAGAAGTTAGGCTGTCATATCTTGCAACATAGTTTTTCAAGGACAATGTGTAATACCATTTTAGATATTTTAGATATGTATCATTTGAACATGATTATAGTTCATTTATAACAATTTCAACTATTTTTCATTTAAATTTTGTCATTTTATTTTGTCTTCTAGGGCGGATTGTTTTATATTTGAATCATCTATGAATAATGTTATTCATATGTGAACTTTGTTATATTGATTTTATTCGAAAATGATACAAGTGATCAATTCTGAAGCACTAATCTCAGTTTTATACACACATTATTCTTAAGTTAAACGTATTTTATTCATTTTATATATACGCATTATCCAAATGGTATACCTATGTTTTACCATTATTTATGAATTATTCACGCAATTGAACGATTAAATATTATACACTCATTATTCATATAGTATACTTCGATTATACCACTATTCACTCATTATTCATAAGGTATATTAACCAAACAAAAAATATTTGTAGCTGAATTATTTGGTCGCAATACCTACATTATTCCACTATTCAAGAATTATTCTCGGTTGGTTTGTTATACATATATTATTCTACTATTATTTGCGCGTTATTCATTTGTATCGGTTGGATTATTCATGCTTTATTCATATGTTATACTTACGTTTTACATATATTTACGCATTATTTAGGCAATTGAAAGATGTTCTTTTTATACACGTATTATTCACATGGTATACCTAGGTTATACTATTAATTATTCACGTATTATTCATAAGATGTATTAACCAACAGAACAATTTTTATACTTGCATTATTCGATCGTTATCGCTATATACATGAATTATTCAATTTTTATTCCTGCATTATACCACATTTCATGGGTTATATATACAATTATTCACGCATTATTCGATCATTATCGCTAAATTTTTATACACACATTATTCGATCTTTATTCCTATATTATACTATAGTTTACGGGTTATATATATTATCATACATGCATTATTCAATTATTATCGCTATATGTTTATATGCGCATTATTCGATTTTTATCCTTACATTATACCACATTTCGTAGGTTATATATACAATTATTCACGCATTATTCGATTGTTATCGCTAGATTTTTATACGGGCATTATTCGATCTTTATCCCTACATTATATAACATTTCACTGGTTATTTATACCATTAGTCATGCATTATTCGATCGTTATTGCTAGAATTTTATACACGCATTATTCGATATTTATCCCTATGTTATACTACATTTTACTAGTTATATATATACCATCATTCACGAATTAGTTATTCGTTTGTTATCGCTAGATTTTTATATACGTATTTGTAACACCTCGCCTCCCGAGCCCCATCATCCACGTCATTAGACGGTATAATTTTCTTCAATCATAAATCTTGGGCCGCCCCAGGAGACGGGTCCCTGCTACATTCTTTTTTCCTTCTAAAAGACTTCCTGTGCATATAAATCTATGTACAAAAATATTTCATAGCTTCATAAATAAAATCTTTTATTTATTTATACTAAAATTCAGATTAAATGATCTATTACAATGGAAAATAAATTCAAAACTGAAATAAATAATTTAGCTTGGGCCCACGTGCCCTACAATGAAATAAATAAAAAGAATTTTTAATAAATAACCTTCCACGTAGGCTGATAAATTAATTTCCTAAAATGTGAAAAATGAAGGGGGTGAGCTAAAAAGCCCAGTGAATCATTCTATCTATTTAATTCATTATTTCAACCAAATAATACAAGCAAATCAAACACTTTCAGGGATTAAATCGATTTAGACAACATTTTATTTTAGTCGTAATTTAGACCGAACGGGGATAACCTCTGTGCTCCAGATCTAGGGAGAGAGATCAATTCTGAAACTCAAAGCCTTCTCTAATGGGATCATTCCTGAAACTCATTCCATTCTGGTGTCAATTTGGACAACCAGTTCAAAAATTCAATTCTACATGGAACACAGAAAGTCCGTCCCTGTACCAGCACGTGGTTGAAATCTTATTTAATCTTAATTTTGTGTATAGGAGCAATATAATTAAACATACCAATAGAATAACAATACAAATCAACAAAAACAAAGATTTTCGATTTTTGATGTAGAAGATCGTACGAGACGCAACTACAGAGCATACTCTCTCAGTCATAAGCAATATAATAATTTAAAAGCATAAAATAAACTAAGCACAGAAGCAAGCATTATTTAAATCAAAAGAAGGGGAAAGAACTTCACCTCGAGATCGCTTCCTAAATTTTTGTAGTACTTCGTTGCTACTACCTCGCAGGCTCTTTAGAATAGCTCAAGAAAAGAAATTGGACTGAGGGTGCCAAGAAGGAGGCAAAGAGAAAGCAAGAATGAGTATTATTCTTGTTCTTGCTAGGATGAATGAAATGAGGGAAAGAGGGGCTTCATATAGTCCCTGGGGTTAGATTCATCATTTTTTGCCTTTGAAATCAGGAAAATTTCTATTTATGTTTAGTTAGGGTGACTAGGGTTTGAAATTTGAAATTTAGGGCTTTTTTCCGTATTTTTTTTAGATTTTTTTGAGTTTTTTCGGGTTTTCTTTTGTTTGAAATTGTTTTTTTTTATAATGTGGCGCACAGGCCTATCGCACGAGCCTGTGCGCGGCCTTGTGCTTGGCGCATGGGCCCAAGGCCCATGTGCCATTTACAACATTTTTTTAAAAACTTATATATAAGTATAAGTTTATATATTTTATATATTTTTTTATTTTTTATTTTTTAATTTCATAGATGCATCTAATCAATAAGTTTACACATATGCCTATGTATTTATATTTAAGTTTCAAAAATATTATACTAGGTATATTGTCCAAAATATTATTTCCTTATTTTAATAGAGGAGACTATTATAATGATGAAAATTTTATGCATATACACTCACTAAGTATATTTACCCATATGCACATGCTAAATTAATTAATGAATTAATTGCATATTTCTTCATTAATCGATTCAAGATAATATGTCAAATATATATGCACCAATTAATAAAATGTCACATATATAGGTACAAATTACTAATTAACATGTGTTTATACCAATTAAATAATTTGGGGTATTACATTCTACCTCCCTTAAATGAATTTCGTTCTCAAAATTTACACTTGTTCACTTTATGTTGTTTTGTCAAGTATCCCTAGTCTTGGATGACTCTCCTAAGAATTTTAGTGACAACTCCTGCCATTTCAAGAACTACATAGCTAAGGTGTTTGGCATGTCATCAGGGTAAACTTTGACCTTGGTAAGAAATTTAGAAATATACTTTAGTAATCTCATAAATTTCTCAAAATTCTTACTTTATTCAATTTCTTAAATGATTTCATCAAGGCTTCGAAACATTACAATTAATCTACCCTTCAAAAATAATTTCAACCTAATAGTTCTTCTAACATAGTGTGAAGGTTACTATTGAGGAACTTGTTCTTCAGGAACGTCATCAATAGGGAAGTCTGCAATAGCGAATACTCTAGCTTGGCCTTGGTTTTGGTTTTGCCCTTGGTTGTTGTTCTGTCAGGGTGGTTGCTGTTGAGAAAGCATATTTTGTTCTCCACCTTGACGATGCAGAGGTTGTTGCTGCTATTGTGTCTGGGTTTTGCTGGGACAAAACTTCAATAGATGCCCTCACTGATTGTAGTTGAAATACCGCCCTTGACGTCTGGACAACTCTAATTGTTCTTGTGTTTTGGGTTGGTTTTGCCATTGGGGCATTTTGTTTCTGTCATTCTGATTAACATTCCTTTTCTTCTGATCTCCCTAGTGATCTGTATCACCTGCTGGTCTCTTGTTCCTGTTCCTTAACCCTTGCTCGAAATTCAGCTCTTGCTCTAAGGTTAATGCTCTGTCTACGACTTCTCTATATGTCTTTGGCTAGGTTGTCTTTATTAATTTTCGAATCTCAATCTTGAGACCCTGAGTGAAACGATTGACCTTCTTCTTCTCTTTACTGATTAATTCAAGTGAAAACTTTGCCAACTCGATAAATTTGGCCTCATATTCGGCCACTGCCATCTCTCTCTGTTTCAATTGAACAAAATCCTCCTGCATCTTCGTCAGTGTGGCTTTCGGGAAGAAATTTTTCGTAAAATATCTGCCTAAACTCTTCCCAGGTCATTCGGCTAACATTGATGGTCGGGTCAGCCTTTACCATCTGCCACGAACTTATAGCTGGTCCCTTAAATTAATGGGTAGCCAACGCTGCCCTACTAGGACCCGTTATAACACATCCAAGTGTTCTTCTAATTCCTGGTACCAATGATCAGCTGTTACGCTATCAGTAGTACCATGGAATTGTGATGGTCCTAGTTTCTTTAGTTCTAACAGCAACTTTCTATGTTTGCTGTCTTCCAGGTCCTTTGGTTCCTCCTGATGATCCGAAATCTCAGGTGCTGGCATTGGCTGTTGCATCGGAATCTGTTCTTGCACCTGCGGCTGTGGTGCTACCTGCGGTATCGTTCGAGCTAGCGACCGCTTTATTTGCTCCATCACTCTTCTAGTGACTTCATTCATCATGTGTTCCATTCTAGCCTTAGTCATGTCGTTCTACACTTTTTGAGAGTCGGTGTCATCAGATGTAGTACCTCTTGTTGCGTATCTCCTAGGTCCATCCATTATCTATACATTAACACTGATTTAGTATTCATTTCTATCGTTTTTGTTTAGTCCATTCTATCATGACTCTAGATTCATGTCTCTAGGTTCTCGATCAGTTTAGTGGCCTAATAATTTATTCTTCGAAGTCATTTTTGTTTTTCTTTTTGGGTATAGGATTTGGTTTCATACAAGTAGTAAGATCATCATACATTCAATCATTTAAGAAATTCATGCTAGCATAGTAAAATTTTAGGCTTCCGCCTATGCCTCCAGGTTCATGTGTCCCATACCACCCTTGCCCTTTGACATAGACTTCCACCCAGAGATTTCACTACACCTAATCAATTTCGCAAATTTATCGATTTCTAAGTCTTACCAAGCCCCACTATACTTGACTGTCCCATACCAGCCAAGCATAGAAAACAAGTTCGTCCAAAGCCATCGATTATTCACCAAACATGGTCCATCATTCTTTGAGTTCAGGATTCTTCCGTACCTCCGAGTTCCTATGCATCCCATACCACATAGAAACCAATGATATGGGATCCTCTTGATCTCGTGCCTTGACCAAAAAAGTGTTCGTGTTTCACACGTTTTCAGTCTCTAACTTATGTCCTAAAAGTTTATTCATGATTCACTGTGCCACCCTTGGCAAACCCCAAATCTCTACTTAAGGTTTCTTTCCTAGACCTAGGTTCTCAATTATTAGTTGAAAGGTCCCTATGTTGAACCGACAATCTTCCATGATACCACCCTTGGCTACTTCTTTGAATTGTAGTAAATTCATTGCCCTTAGTTTCCCTCTCCTAGTTTTCTTGTAGGAAAATAATTGTATTCTTCAACTCTGACTACTTGTATGAGCTGGTCAGACAACCTCCAGATCGGACGGTAAGACCGAAGTCTGTTAGCAACTGTACTTTCTAGAACGGTATAACCCATCTCCCTTTTAATGTTTAGCTTTACTCGAGACAAAGTTTACCCACTATCAGCTCAACTCGTAGTCTTTGTATCCAAACAAAATCGTTGAAAACATATATCTTTTTTCGAAAAACAATTTTTTCAAAATCATTTCAATTTCCAAAATAGGAGGTAGGGCTTCTAAATTAAATAAAGAAATAGTCTTACTTGACTAATCAATTTCTTCTAATTCTTGCCCAAGGCATCTAAAGTCTAGGCTCTAATACCACCTTTGTAACACCCCACCTCTCGAACCCCATCGTCCATGTCATCAGACGGTATAATTTTCTTCAATCATAAATCTTGGGTCGCCCCGAGAGACAAGCCCATGCTACATTCTTTTTTCTTTCTAAGAGACTTCCTGTGCATATAAGTCTATGTACAAAAATATTTCAAAGCTTCATAAATAAATTCCTTTATTTATTTATTCTAAAATTCGGAGTACATGATCTATTACAGTGGAAAATAAATTCAAAACTGAAATAAATAATTTAGCTTGGGCCCACGTGCCCTACAATGAAATAAATAAAAAAATTCCTAATAAATAACCTTCCACGTAGGCTGATAAATTAATTTCCTAAAATGTGAAAAATGAGGGGAGTGAGCTAAAAAGCCCAGTGAATCATTCCATCTATTTAATTCATTATTTCAACCAAATAATACAAGCAAATCAAACACTTTCAAGGATTAAATCGATTCAGACAATATATTATTTCAGTCGTAATTTAGACCGAACGAGGATAACCTCTGTGCTCCAGATCTAGGGAGAGAGATCAATTCTGAAACTCAAACCCTTCTCTAGTGGGATCATTCCTGAAACTCGTTCCATTTTAGTGTCAGTCTGGACAACCAGTTCAAAAATCCAATTCTACATGTAACATAGAAAGTATTTCCCCGTACTGGTACGTGGTTGAAATCTTATTTAATCTTATTTTTATGTATAGGAGCAATATAATTAAACATACCAACAGAAGAACAACATAAATCAACAGAAACAAAGATTTTCAATTTCTGATGTAGAAGATCATACGAGACGCAACTACAGAGCATACTCTCTCAGTCATAAGCAATATAATAATTTAAAAGTATAAAATAAACTAAGCACACAAGCAAGCATTATTTAAATCAAAAGAAGGGGAAAGAACTTCACCTCAAAATCGCTTCCTAAATTTGTGTAGCACTTCATTGCTACTACCTCGCAGGCTATTTAGAGTAGCTCAAGAAAAGAAAAGGGACTGAGGGTGCCAAGAAGGAGGCAAAGAGAAAGCAAGAATGAGTATTATTCTTATTCTTGCTGGGATGAATGAAATGAGGGGAAGATGTGCTTTATATAGAGTGTCTGGGGGTTAGATTCGTCAATTTTTACCTTTATAATCAGGAAAATTTCCATTTATGTTTATTTGGGGTGGCTAGGGTTTGAAATTTGAAATTTAGGGTTTTTTCGTAATTTTTTTTTGGACTTTTTTTAATTTTTTTTTGGGTTTTCTTTTGTTTGAAATTTTTTTTTATATAATGTGGCGCACAGGCCCAGCGCTTGGGCCTACGCGCGCGGGCCTTTGCATGGCCCACCGCGTGGGCCTGTGTAGGACCCAACATATAGGCCTGCGCGCAGCCTTGTGCTTGGCGCATGGGCCCAAGGCCCATGCACCATTTACAACATTTTTTTAACTTATATGTAAGTATAAGTTTATATATATATATATATTTATTTATTTATTTTATTTTATTTTATTTTTTTATATTTAGTTTTTTATTTTTTATTTTTGAATTTCATAGATGCATCTAATCAATAAGTTTACACATATGCTTATGTATTTATATTTAAGTTTCAAAAATATTATACTAGGTATATTTTCCAAAATGTTATTTCCTTATTTTGATAGAGGAGACTATTATAATGATGAAGAATTTTATGCATATGTATTCACTAAATATATTTACCCATATGCATATGCTAAATTAATTAATCAGTTAATTGCATATTTCTTCATTAATCAATTCAAGGTAATATGTCAAATATATATGCACCAATT
>JAJIYU010014111.1:0-13415 GCA_030144865.1 Tinospora cordifolia
AATTCAAAATACCAACACTCAGGCTGATCAAGCACAAAATATTTTCTAAACCCAAATAAACTGCAAAATTAACATGGTTTGCAGCAAAAGAAGTATCTGCTATCTCCTAATCTACCATACCATCACAGCTTTCTTGACCCTGATCTAGAAATGAAAAACCTACAGTAGAAATGCAACATCACATGATTCTTCAACATTACAATCACGGCTCTCCGATGAACCAGTGGAAATGGTCTCCCTACAGTCACATTCTTGGTCTGGTTCTGCAGCTAAAAGTAGCTTGACTTAAGCTGTCTACGGCTCTCTGATGAACCAGTGGAAATGGTCTCACTACAATCACATTCTTGGCCTGGTTCTGCAGCTAAAAGTAGCTTGACTTAAGCTGTCTACGACCATCAAAACTGAATGGTGAAAATGGAACTCAACTTACGTATATATCTTGGCCAGTATCACAGCTCCTCCCTGGTCCTGCCACTTTACAAAGAACATGCATTTATGAACAAATAGCAACGAAGAGTGTCAGTGAAAGTAAGCTTCCGTTTTCTTATTTGCTGTTTTGTTATGCATCCCCTGACAACACCCACCAACTGCTTTACACAAAAAAAGAAACAGAGACAAAAAACAAAAATGAAAAGGAAACATGGAAAAGAAACAGTGAAGTAATTTAACTAACTTGTACAGAAATCTGATGGATGGCTTCAGAGGTTCAACATTAGCTTCACCAATATGCTGTCTGTACGAGATATCAATCCAACAATTGGAGAAAAATACAATATAACAGATCATTCACCATGACACTCTTTTGTCAATTGATGATTAAACAGAGTAAAAAGCATTGACACATTCAGAAGACTATAAACAAAATAAATCATAGATTGTTCTAAGAATCCAACCAACAAATCAACAACAAAATATGAGAATAATTAGAAAAGATCTGTCAAATCCATTACTTAACTACTTTGATATGATTCTAGAAACCATGCCACAAGAATTGACATTGAACTCTTCATTCAGAAGGCAACAGAAGCAATTACTCATTAAAAAAAGATCTGCTTGCTAGCCAAAAAGCACAAAATTTGATTCTTCACTGTTTAATAACATCTCTCAATGGCCTCGTACATAAGGTTAATGTTACTGAGAATTGGCCCAGAGGAAAAATTTATATGTATTAGAAGGGGCAAAAGAGGTGAGACAGCCCAGCCCCATCCAAAAATTTGAAAAGGAAATCACTATAGTGAACGTAGTTTTCACCAACCACCGGCAAGAAGAAAAACTGCAGGACCAAGATGTTTCTGCTGAAACGAAAAAAGGGTCAGCGGTTCAACATCTCCTCCTTATCCACATACAAGGCACCCAAACGGAAATTTAATAAAAAAAAATGATACTCGTGGTCCTCACAAAAATCATGAAGGTCTTTTCCTCCTTGGTGCTGTATCCTCAATGCAATCTCGCATTTCAAATGACTTGGAGGTGGCATTATGTTTCTCATCTCGACCATATCTGAAGTGACCTTTATCTTCTCTACCTCTCCTAGTTGCATCCACAAGCCTGTTGTCGATAGGCCTAGCATAGTCCTTGTTGCGAGAGTTATTCACTGAAGCATCATCTTCAAGACCATATCTAAGCCGCCTCACAGTCTCATCAGTATCATGGTGCCTCGCAGAATTGGCCACTCCATATCTATCGCCATGTTTCCTTTTATCATCACCACTTCCATCATACCTAGGTCCTCTACCACCACCTCCTGCCATCTCAGAAAACCTTCCAGGTTGGATCTGTCTATGATATTCATCTGCTCTAAATCTTGAGGAGGGATCCACTGAATCAAACTTATGGCTTCGTCTTAAAGGTCTTCCAGGTGAGCTCCTCCGTGAAACAAATGACCGCTGCTTGTAGCCGTTCTCCCTGTAGTAGTATTCTGCACCATCCTTCCGGTCCTCAATCCATCTGGATGTATGTGGAGGATAAGCACGGCTTGCAAGGGTTGAACCAAAACTTCCCATGTGATCCAGGACAAAACCCGGCCGATGATGAGGTGATCTTACCCTGTGCACTCTTACTTCAGACTTGAAATTGGGTGGAGATCTGCTGAATTGTCTTAAACCAGGACCGTAACCAATTCTTCCTCTTGGAGCTTGCCACAAATGAGGAGAACGAGTTTTGGACCTTGACCTCGATCTTGTGCGTGATCTGGAATGATGAGGAGCCCCTCCTCTCTGAATAGGAGAAATGCTTCGTTTTCTTCTGGCTAGAGGATGTAAGATGTGATATGAAGAACCAATGCTATCATCAGGAATAGATTCATGGTATCGCTCCCTAGAATTATTACCTATCAGTCTTGGGCCATACCTTCTAGACCTACCTCTCCCAATAACATTGCTTCTCTCTGGGCTCCCATCTCCCACAGCCGCAGGACCCATAAGAGTACTAAATTTATCTTCTCTCTCAACTGGTGATCCCTTTCTAATGAGGGATCTATGCACACAATGTGAAGAATCATTTGGTTGCCGTCTCCGAACCCGTACACCAGTTCCAATACTCCCTGCTTTCACAATAGTACCATCGGGGGCAACAACAAGACCATTACTCTCCAACTTCGCAGCAGCGGCAGCAGCACTCCTCGGACCAGTATGTGCAAAACCAGGACCATAATAGCTAGGTGAGTGATGGCAACTTGTACTCCAATGCCTACCTGAAGAATCAACATGATGATCACCTCCACCGCCTCTACCATGAAGATGCAAAGAGGATCCACCCCTTCGAAAGGATTTTGAAGAACTCGTATCTCTGTCAACTCTAAAAGTAGAATCATCCAAGTTGCTGGATCTGAAAAATAGAAATACCAGATTAATATATGTATATTATCTTAGCAATAAATGATAAAGTACACAGAAGAAAGATTTAATGGAGTCATAGAAGGCACCTGCTCCGCTGCATACATTCCCTACTCTTCCACAAGAAAGCTTCAGGTGCTGTTTTTCCTTCAATACTTGATGATAACTCCTTGTCAACAATTGCCATGGAATCAAGCCCATCTATGTGACAACCAGCATTATTTTTTCTACTGGTTCCATCTTTGGCCTCCAAAATCATATCTTTGGAGCTTTTACAAGGTTTGGGCAACTGATCCCATCCAGAAGATTTATTCCTCGAACTAGGTGATTGGCTACTTAATTCAATTGCAGCATTCCCCTGCGTGCAAAAATCATCAGGCATTTGATTCATCTTACAGGCACTCTCAACCAACTCGAACTCATTCGGATCATCCAACAGATCAGATTTTTCCTTCAGATCTGCCACAGCTTTTGCAGCCCTTATTTTACCCGATCCTGATGCAAGACTATTCAACTTTAATGAACCTCCAGCATGGGGATTGTAGTTAGTTTTACCCACATTCTTTTCCTTAACAACATCCCCCTCCAGACCACCATGTTGAACTTTTACTGATATTTTTTTGCTGCAATAAGGTTTGTCATCAGCATGTTTCAAAATGCATCCAGTATAATCTGAAGTAGCTTCCAAACCATAAGTATCCCCATTGTCTGACCCATAATCCACGTGTTCAGCTTCCCCTTCATCACCAACAGCCTCTTCCCAACTATGTGTAATTGACTCCCTCAACTCCCCATCTTCATACTGAAGATCATCATCTTCCTGCACGTTTTCAGTCTTTGCAGTTTCAAGTACATTACCCAGACCAATGTGTGAACCATCAGAGTCACATTCACATTCACTGTCACCATAAAGGTCATCCTCTAAAGCAACCCTGCCAGAACTATTCACAAATTCATCACCATAACTTTTGCAAGTCTCGTCAGAAAGCAAAGAACCGGTGGCAGCCTGGGTCTGAACTACTGCCGGTATCTGCCTTGACAACTTACAACGATGTTCATCTTGTGAAATATCAATCTTACCATCTGATTCCAGAGGATCAACATGCATAGAACAATCATATTCTGCAGAATTCGGACTCTCATCATCATGCACCGTAGACTTAACATCTTCCAACTTACCAGCTGAAATGAACTGATGTTCACCTTTTAAAGTAGATGCCCTTGATGAAGTCAAATCTTCTGTGGATAGGGATACTAGAGAAGCATCAAGTTGGGCTGATTCACCCGTGGTATCATCAGAAGATGCACCACAAAGTGCTTGAGCACTCATAAGATCTGCTGCATTCAACATATTCTCCGCAGCACTGCCGTCATGAAGCATATCAGAGTTTCTTTTGCTATCAGTTTCATCATCCTGAGTACCTTCTGTACAATCATTGACCCTTGATGCATCAACTATGCATTTATCAACCAATTGTTCACAAGTAGAAGGATCAACTGCAGAACAAGAATTATCATGACATGATCCCTCGCACGGAACTCGGCCAGTTGATGGAATTTCAACATTCCCATCATCCAAATCTAGATGCTGAGTTGGAACAATCTGATATGGGACAGAAGCACTAGCCATTTTTGAAGGCTTCAGAACACATTCCACAGAACTAGAAGCAATTATCTCTGAGGGGACAAAAACTCTTTGATTATTATGAGCTGGAGCTCCCTCTTTCAACAAATTTGCCCGATTTAAAGCATTATCAATATCTGAAACAATAACATTTTCCTGAAGCCCAGTAATCTCATTAATAGCAGTCAACGATTCCAAGTTATGGTCCTCACTTGCTTCATGAACCTCTGGAACCAAACTTAATGTATCTACAATCCCTGTGTTATCATTATGTACATTATCTGAAACAACTTGGCCAACCATCAGCGTCGACATCTCAATGACATTTTCTATATCCCCAGAAGTCTTCAGGCCCTCAAAATCTTCCAAGTTATCATGTTTCTCACCTGGTTTAATATCTTCAGCACTGCCATGAGAATTCACATCAGAATCTCTAGAAGGGCTTGCCCATGAATCCATACAAACATTCAAGTCCCAGTGTGATCTATCATCTCGAAAAGATGGTGTGGGCCGTCTGAACATCCCATCATCCACATTGCTTGGTGGCGATGCAGATATCACACCAACTGCAAGGGCGACTGCGGTGCCCTTCGTGTCTAAGACATCAGTAGGAATAATTCCCAGATCTTTAGAGGCTTCAAATGGCACAATATCTTCTTTCTTGTGAACAGGTGAAGCACGTGACAAATCACCATGGTTCAAAATTTCAGCACGGACAAGAGGAAGCCCTTTGCATGCATCAGAATTCAAAGGAACTTTTCTTTCCTCCAGAAGAGAGTCTTTAGCCACGGAACTTTCCTCAGCATAACCAGCACTGCCTTCAATACTGTTACTGCAAGCAGCAGCAGCCAATATTGAAATACCAGAGAAATCGTCAATAGAATCAAATTTTTCCTGTAAACCCGCCGACCCTATTTGATTGGCAATAAGATCAATGCTAGCAGCAGAAGCTAATTTATCAGGAACAGCATTATCAATAGACACATTGTGCTGATTAGCAATGAAGTTTAATGGAGACTCCTTAGCTGAAGGATGTTCTCTCTGTTTCAAAAGCCACTTGGACTGCAGTGGAGGATGTGAAGGCACGCTACTTGGAGGTGAAGGAGACCGGAAACAAAATTTCCTTTTTTTTATGGGTTGTACATGCTCTACTTGGTCACTGAAGCGCCTACCAAGAACAGTCACACCAAGCTGCCAACAAGAAATGGAAAAGGTGCAAGACTTCAGAAAGGATATTGATGCAAAGAAATAACTTAAAACAAATAAAGAGACAGATAAAGCATTCAAATGTTAACCTTCTCAGATTCAGAGACTGGCATGTCTTCCACCCTGATTGGGTTCTTGTTAACCCAATCCACAATCCCTTTGGGGCTTCCAGAAATTGTTTTCCTCGCTCGCCTTGATGTATTCCTACTACCTTTTGAAACAGTCTTCCAAGTCCACTCAGAACTGATAACACTTGTAAGTTCCAGGCCAACTGTGCTCACCATGCTCTCAGGAAGAGATCTACTCCCATCAACAAGTGGTCTGCCACCACAAATTTTGCAGGATGCCACTCCTCGTTTTCTGTTCAATTTGAGAGAAGAGGCTGACCCCCCATGACAAGTACAAAGATGAATCTGTCAAAACAAAACTCCTTTTGTTAGACAATGTTACATATGCTTAATATCCACATGTAAGGACCATGAAGCTCCATAATAGAAGAAGAAATAACACTCAAAACCAACCATCAAATTGAATCCCTCATAGGCTTCGCAGTACAGAAAATATTTAAGCCGGATTCCTGCTCAATCGGCAAAGCAGATTCTAAACAAGAGACCAGATCTTCACCTGCCAAACAGAGGACATTTGATGAGGATGAGCACCAAACATAAGAACAGCAAGTCAACTTACAGCAGTTTCTTTTAAAACTAATCATTAATGAGCCCTAAAGCTGATAACAAGACTGCCAGTACATGGCAATTGGAGGCCATTACCTTGGGGCAGATCATGTTAACCAGACCCCAGGGACTTCAAACAACACCCTCAGTTTAGAATGTTGATTGAATGGTTGAAACTCAGAAGTTGGAAGGAACTCTTCTTCTGGCCCAACTACCATGGATTATAAAATCTTCAGGTAGCAAGTGCAGGACATCAAATGAAATAACTCAAGTTCAATGGAAGACGTTAAGACCCAAAAGTGGATTTAGGCATAGGTGCAGTTCAGTGGCCAGGGCATATCACCAAAAAGTAAAGATTTGCAGAGGGTCTCTTGTTCAACATTATTTAATCTTAGTAAATAGAAAGAGACTGTGTTCGTTCAGATTATGCACTAGAAGGCAGCCGTTCCTCTATTTTAACATCATATACGAAAAATTGCACCAACTCCCCAATGACATGCAGTTTATGGGAAGGGAAAGTCATTCTAAATAAGCTTCCATTCCAACATCCTAAATCCCTCTTGGTAGTCACGGATCTGCAAAGTTAAACATCCTGATTTTTTCCAGATGATCTCCATACTTGATCTCCTTTCCATAAAGCGGTCTCGAAAGATCATTCACCCCTCTTCTGCAACAAACAGATAATTTGATACGGGCAAGCCTGAGGCCAGCAAAGAGAAAGGAATGGAGCTCCGAAAAATCAACAGTGAAGAGATCCAGTAGTCCTATGCTATGAAAAAAAAGATAGATCGGAGCCAATTAGCAGTCATCATTTATCCTGCAACAAGCCCTAATCTTTGCTATTTGGAGCCCATTGAAGCCGCTGTTTTCGATCAAACAGATTATGACACTTTTGCAAGTCAATGGTGCGCAAAAAGCTTACTCCTGCTGAAGCAAAAACAAAAACTAATGACCAGGAAGAGATGCTCCACGCGATGCATGAGTTTTCAACCACTGTACAAGTTAGAAAACCAGATCTGGGGCGACATCCCCTTTTCGCCAGGGCGCAGTCCAGCTCTAAGCCCCGAAAATCAACAAATCAGACGGCCTAGAAAAACAAGGCAATCCTAGAGGTACCAAACAGATCTAGCTCCATAAAGCTTTCTAAACCAGTTAATGAGGGACTGCTCTTCAGAAACCCTAACCATGACAACCTTTATCCTGCTTCTTTCCGCCATCGCCGAACTGACATCTTGTTCTGAGCTCATTCGGCGATTGAAACGTTCCCGTTCGATCAAGCGCATCCGGCTCCACTTCGAAATCTCAATCGAAGTAAAACAACCAGAAATACACAGAGAGAAATCAAAAGCTAGCTAGGGTTTGTATACCTGAAAGCAAAAAAGATTTTCTTCCGTCTCCTTCAGCTAATCGCAAATCGCCACGATGACTCAAAACAAAGCAATCTTCCCTCCAATGCTTCCCAGAGTGAGAGAACCAGAAGATCCTCTCCTTTTCTCTCTCTCTCTCTATCTCTTTCTCTCTCTTTAAACCTTCGTCTCAATCAGTTCGTTAGACGATCTTCCAACGCAGTTGTTGACGACAACGAATCTGAAAGGCCGTCGAGATTTCCCTTGGTTTTTTCGATTTACCGCTTCCTCTTTTTCTTCTCCTCGATCATAACATCGTAAGATCAACGATTCTCCTCTCGCTGCTGCTTCCTTCCACACAATCTGTAGAGAATCAATCCTCTCTCTCTCTCTCTCTCTCTCTTCTCAGTTTGTTTCCCTAATATTCCCAACCTTCTCTGTTTTGAATCAACCCAAAAAACACAAATTTTTAGCCATCTCTTCACCACGCATTTATGCTTTGCCTTAACCCCCAGAACATCCTTGACACTTCTCTTGTATTCCCAAACTGCCCCCGACTTGAACCGGTTGATGGCTGATCTGGTTCGCCGCTCTGTACCCAAAGTCAACTCTTCCGATTGTGACTTGTGGCGCGGAGTACGATTCGAAACAGTGAGTCAGCCGCGTCTAACTTATATGTTCGAGTATCTCCCTTTCAACTCAGTGCCAATCCCCATACATATCTGGTTTTATTTGGCCAGGCCGATTGTGATTTCTGGTTGTAGAGTCCGATTTGGAACCAGTGAGTCAGTCTCAGATGACTATCCTTTTCCGAGTATACCGGTCTCAACTCGGTGCGAATCTCCAAATATATCTAGTTTATATTTGGCCAGGCCAACATTTATAGAAATGAAAATGATAAGGTAATTACAAAATAGTTATATTTTTTTATGTAATCGATGCATTTTTTATATATAAATAAAATACATTTTAAGGTATACATTTCTTTATTTAAATATTGCAATCATGTAAAAAATATAATTATTTGCATCAGTCATTTTAAGCCCTCTCTTAAAACAAAATAAAAATGGATCATGCAAAATTGAATAGAGAACTTATGTTTTACGTTATATTCACGATATGTCATCCAGTCAATTTTATGCGTATCTCAAGAACAATTATTTTTAAAGCTATATAGAACTTAAATGGAAGGCTCTTCCTCCATCAGGATTTAAACTTGACGAGTATAAAAACATTAGTTTTTGGTCTACTCACTCCAACTTTTATCTATTTATTAATATTGTTTTTAATAGTTGCTGAATTGCTTCAAATTATGTCTTATTATTTAATTAATATGTGATCTGAAACATACATGGTTTTAATATAATTATTTCCATGTTAAACCAATTCATTGCAATTCATGTATTGTATTTTATAAAATTTTGTATAATTTTTAAATGTTTTTTGTTAGTAGTTGAATTCAAATATTAATTTTATAACAACTATATACTCTTCAAAATTAACAAAAACAAATGATTTTCCTTCTCCAAACACTCAATGACGAAAAGGTTCATTTTCTATGGCAGCAACCGCATCCCCCATTTATTGTGGGGTTGCATATACGTATACATACATACATACACACACACATATATATAATTAGCATATTTAATGGATTGATATGATTGTGAATCTTATATAGTATAATTTAATAAACTTGAATTATTATAAGAGATAATTTCATAAATAAGAGTTTAATGAGTTGATGATGTGAATGGTATGTTAAACGATTGATGGTTTAAACTATTGCTGATGCCCATACATTTTATAACACGCTCTATACAAGTATGGATAATTACAATTAATTAACTTAAGGGTTGGTTAAACTTGATAGCGAATATGAAAGATGATATATCGGTGAGCTAAAAATAACTTCAATGATTTGCTTCGTTTGTTATTAGCAATGCATTTGTATGACATTCTTTGTGAGCACTTTCAAGAATGACTAATTGCCATAAGCATTAAAAATTAAAATTAAAAAAAAAAAAAAAAAACTTGTGATAATAAGAGTAACACTACTGTTAAATCAACTTAAAAATATTCAATACTTTGATAACCAAATTATAATCTTAATAAAATAAATAATCAATTATTACAACATTGTCTGAAATACGTCCGATCCTTATTTTAATAATTAAATTTCAACTAATATATCCATATTGTCGACTCATAAATAATAACTAAATAAAATCTTTAGCGAGAAATCATTAGAGTCAATGCAACATCGCAAAGTTTTGCCATGCCTGTTAAATGAAAAAAATATAACAAATGAGCAGTAAGAGTTCATTTTTGTAGCTATGAAACAAATTTTACAGCTAAAAATTAATTGCTACGAATTTAAATTTTTGTAGCTAAATATATATTTTAGCTTCAAAATTTACATTTTATGGCTAAATGCATGTTTAGCTATGAAATAGATTTTGCAGTTAAACACTAATTGCTACGAATTTAAATTTTTGTAACTAAAGGTATATTTAAGCTACAAAATTAAATTATTGTCTAAAAGTGTGAAATCATTAGCTTTAAAATTTAAATTTTGTGGCTAAATGTACATTTTTGCTACGAAATAAGTTTTGTGGATGAAAATCAATTGCTACAAGTCTACGATTTCGTGGTTAAATGTATGATTAATAGTTTTAAAATCTGAATTTTATGGCTAAATCATACTTTAGCTATGAAATGAATTTTGTGGTTAAAAAGCAACAGCTATAAATCTACTTTTCGTAGCTAAATATAAATTTTAGCTACAAAATTTCAATTTTATGGCTAAATATGTATTTTAGCTATGTATTAGATTTTGTAACTTAAAACTAATTGTTACAAATCTAAGTTTTAGCTACAAAATTTAATTTGTATCTAAAAGTGTACAACCATTAATTTCAAAATTCAAAGTTCATGGCCAAATATATATTTTAGCTATGAAATAGCTTTCATAGCTAAAAAGTTTGTAGCTAATTCCCTTTTTTGTTGTAGTGCATAGTTATAACAAGTCATATATGAGATCCGCAATGGTCAAGTCACGCTAATATGTTTGTAATTTTTCATGATTCTATACAAACTAAGTTCTCAATCTTACCTATTTCTCTAATTTATTGTTCTCATTCATTAATTTAGAGGTATTTTGATATAGTAAGGATTTTTCTTATTTTTATATATTTGAAACTTTTGATTTTTTTTCTTTATTTTCTATATTTAGAAACTTACAATCTTAGGATCCTTCTATTTTTGAAAATTTTCTATTTCCAGACACTTCCTGTTTTTGAAAAATTCCTATTTTGGCAACATTTCGTTTTAGAAAATTACTATTTTTAGGAACATTCTAAATTATGAAACTTTTTATTTTTGAAAATTTTCGTAGTTTTAAATAATTGAAAACTTTTAGCAATTGTATTGTACGTATATGTAAAATAAACTATCTCAAAAGCATTATTTCCAAATTTTTAAAAATTGTCTACTCTGAATTTTTTTTTTTATTTAGAAAGCTTACCATTTTCTAAGACTTTCTATTTTTTTGAATGTTTAAACTTTTCTTTTTGAAAATCTTAAATATACTTATTATTTACCAAAATTATACCTCCTTTAAAATTTTATATTTTCAAAATGAAACTCTTTTATTTCAAAACATATTAAATTAAAAAAAATTTAACTTTTAAAACTTATAAAAATTAAAGATAATAATTTATGACATGAGGTGATAACTGAACCTAAAAATGTACATAGTAAAGAGTTTAATTTAGTATAAATAAGTTTAAATCAAAGTAGGTTAACCACAATTAAACATGACTAATGTTTATTTTATAAACAAATTAATCTGTTAAATTTAAAAATGACATATTTAACATTATTGCGTACAAGTTAATAGATGTATCTAAATAAGTTAATTTAAAAATAACGTATTTATTAATTTGTTGGTGACATAATTTTTCATTAATAAAAAAATAATTTGATTTATTTTAAATAAATTGTTTATGTTTTATTTTTTTCATAATAATTTTTGAAAAAAAAATTTAATTTAAAAGATTGGTTACAATAAGTTACATATGTTATTTATACGTTAAATATGTTAAATTAAACATGATACAACTAATAAATGACTCGGGTTTGGATTTGCACTTCATGATACAACTAATAAATGACTCGGGTTTAAATTTGCACTTCATGATACAGTTAATAAATAAATCAAGTTTGAGTTTGTCATATATAAGCAAGATAGTGTTTGACAACTCTTTTTACAATAACTTATTTTAATAAGTCTTATTAAAAATAGCTTTTTTAAAAATAGAGTGTTTGATAGCTTTTTTTAATTCTTTTTTTAAAGTTTTTTAATGAAATACATAAAATACCTCTTAAAAACAAGATTTTTTTGGCTTTTTGGAAATACGAGGGGTAGACAGAGGTTACAATACTCTATATATATATATATATATATTTATTTAAAATGTCTAAAATAGCCTTATCAAACTATTTAAAACAATTAATTCAATCTAATTTACTTATGTTTGTCAGGAGCAATATGTTTGTATTGATTAATTTTGCAATAAAAAAATTATTTAAGAAATATAAACTAATTAGTTCTTAACTTTCAATAGTATTAAGCTATTAAAACCTTTTTAAATTTAATATTCTTAAAATGAGAAAATTGAATTTAATAAGTTTAAAATGAGAATATAGAGAATATAATTAAATATTCATTTCCAAGCTACTAATAAATTTATCAAGTAAAACGATTATATTTATATACAATTTTTTTTATATATAAAATCAGTAGTCTTTATTCAAATGACCAGAACTATCCATATAATAAGAGAAAATTAAAAGTTTATCAGGCTTACTTAATCAACACTCTGTTGTTGAATAAGAATTTTTTATATTATTATTATCAAACACTTTATATAATATAAACTCTTAATTTATTACAAAAAGTTTTAACAAAATAAACATTAAATATTTAAGAAGCAGAGTTATCATACAAGCCTTAATACTCGGCATGAGACCAGCGATAAAATTTGTCACCCCTAATTTAAATCACTACTTTCTATGTCAAAATATACTTTCTAAAAGTAAAACCTTAATCTTTATATTTTGAAAATATGAATATACTAAGACCTTCCAAAAGCTTTTTTTTTAATTATTTTAAAACATTTTAAAAAACACTCCAATATTGAATTTTAAACTTAAAATCACATATTTTTAGCATATATAATTATATGCATACATTGAATATATATATATATATATATATAAACATATGTATATTATTTTTTAAATTGAAAATCATATTTTTAGATTTAAACTAAAGTTAAGTCTAAACTAATACAGAGAATATAAAAAGATCTCAAACACCACATTATATAATTAATTCACCGCTTTAATACAATTTAAGACGAAAAAGAAATTAAATACTGAAATAAGTTATTAATTAACTATTTTGACATATTTTTATCATTTCGTTCTTTCTCTCTCTCTCTCTTTTTTTTTCCTTCTGTCTCTCCGTGGTCCAAAGCCTATATGTATGTATATAATTATTTTATTTTATTATTCATTTATTTCTTTATTTTTGGGAGCATAAAATCTTGGATTATATCTTCAAAATATTTTAAAAAATGTCCTTATCATTATTCACTCATCTCTAATGTATTTTGATGGTAAATTGATGAAATCACAATTTTGCATTTTTATCTCACTTTTTTTT
>JAJIYU010014112.1:0-13423 GCA_030144865.1 Tinospora cordifolia
TATCATATAATGATAATTAAAAACAAGTTTCCACTCATTTTTATATTTATTTTGAATTTTTAAAAATTCATGTTGACGTGTATACATTATAAGACCTAGGGTGATCACAGTATAAAAATGAGTTATTGATTAGTGCATTGTACTATTTTTTTTTTAAGATTTTGTCCCACTGGTTTCTCTTGCAAGGTTTTAGCGAGACAATCCTAATAATATTATAAGACTCCATAAGAATATGCACTATTTTTTCTTCTAGAGTTTTTCATACTAGGTGTTATCTAGTAAGGTTTTAATAAAACATATTCTTATATAAAAGGCATTCAAAATTAATGAGATTATTTAAATATTATCATTATCGTTGTATAACCCCTTATAGAAATCATCAACAAAGAAATAATTCTCTTTGAAAAATCTCTCCTCTCTCTAGTGTTCTTGAGTATTTCTTCTTCTTCTTTTGAAAGTTTCTTGCATTTTTCAATTAGTTCTAGTTAGATTTATAACAAAAAGTGTTTTCATTCTCTAATTTTTTTCAAACCTTTTTGGTATTTTCAACTTGGGTTTTATTTGAAAAAATTAGTTGAAAATTGTCATGTTTGTTGGAAATTTGGCCTTCTTTTATTAATCTTTTGGTTGTTTTTGATGCATTGTATGTTATATGGGTGAAGAAATTCCTTCTTCAAATTAACTTTAGTAGTAACAAGGACTTTTAGTCACTTGAATCCTACTTCCTTCTTCAACAAATTTACCTCCAAAATTTCCCCTATTTCTCGTTAGTGAAAAATGTTGATGTTCTCGGTTAGAATTTTAACTTCTTGTTTAATTAGAAATGGAATTATTTGTCTAAAAAAACAAAAGATACGATATCTCTATCACAACATTAAGTATGATTCATTTATCGGCTTCTCAGTACCTCTTGTTATGTTACTGCACATTCTTTAAAATGACTGTACAAAAAGATTGAGTTTGGTTGCTTTGAGAATGGGGGATTCATCTACTTGCAAAAGGGTCTTTTTGTGAAAAGAAGTTAGTGGATAAGTCTAACAGATTCTTTATCTGCATACAAGAACTTTGCACTTAAGAATGAAATGGGTGTGGAAGGTGGAATGGAAACATGTGAAGCTTGAAACAAAAGATTTCTTTGATAGGTTTACATGGGTAAGATGTTGATAGGTTTATATGGCTTGGAGCATATTTGCAGTATGCACTAGTTTCATATAGTGTGAAAATCTGAAAAGGAAGTGAGAGTGTTGCTTACCCACATGGCTAAGGACATCTTTAATAGTTTGACTGTACAAGAGTTTTATGACTCTACTACACTATAAACTCGTTAAACTTTTATCTGATTGACTATCTCTTCTAATGGCTCATAATCTAGTAAATTATATTATATAAGACTCATAATCACATCAACTTGTTATTTAAATTATTTATAATATATTGTTTATAAAAACATTTTTTTTATGATACATAAGATTTAATAATTTATACTTAAATAAAAATTATATCTAATTGTTAAACTTTTTTAAATTTTATTTTAATTTTTAAGAATAATTTATTTAAAATTATTTGTTTATTTATTTTTAAATATTAATTTTATTTTAACAAAGACTTCTTATTTATTTACTTATTTATAACTTTACAGAATGATCTTCGTATTTTATTTCTAAACATTTCTAATTGAAAAAATATAAAATAAAAAAGGTACTTAAAATTAAAAAAAAAAAACAAACAAACAAAGCAAGGAAAGGAATGAACTAAGCGTTTGAGCTTTTAGTGTCAAAACAACAGACGACTCATTAGTTGCCCGAAGAATCAATTTTGTTTTTTGTTTATATATATATTTTCCTATTCATGTTTAAGGCATACTTTTGAATGCTTAGAAGCAAAGTAATTTTTTATGTGTTTCCTTTCTTCCCATATTTTAGATTTGACATTCTAAATTGCTTCTCTTAATCTTGTGCATCTAATCATGATCATGTGGTCACACAATGACCCCCTCTAAGTTCCCCTATTTCATGATTAGTATATATATATATACTAAAATACTTTAATTGACACCTCTATATCAACTTTTTTATGCGTTGTCTACATTTGACAAACAAAATTATTAAAATAATAATTAGCAATAGAGAAACACAAGAAAAGTTAAAAGATGCATTATAAAAATGGGTTCAAAAATTAGAAAAGTAGAAGAAAACAGGGGAGTAAAGGTGTTGTCATGCTTGTAAAGGAATGTAATAAATATCAATTGAAAGAATATTGCTCTAATTAGCTTTAGAAGTGCACTAAAAAAACATAATAGACCCATCAACCAAACCCATTAGCCATCCCTTTCTGATTTTAATGGTGTTTATAATCATTATGATATATCAATTATGAGGATTTTGCTAAAGTAACTATGCACAAATTTCTTTGAAATGAATCTCTCAATTTAAATTAAAACACTGTGTAAAGTGGCTTTCATTTGACCATAAACGCATACATGCAACAATAAATTCATTGTGAGTGGTAATTTGACATGAAATTCTTAGAATTTTATTCAATCCCATAAAATTTTAAACTGTGCATATATATTTTCAAAAGAAGAAATGCATAGTGATTCATGAAGGAAGGTTGGATTTGGTAAAATATACAAATGAAAATGCCAAATGAAATGATATTAGCCTCATGATCTCGTTGCTTTCATTCATGAACCGAATAAGGAAACTGTATCTATATTTGTCTCTCTGTGATCGCTATGAAAGGAGTGTCATAGTGATGTGAAACGCATGTGTTTGATTTGATGAGCCACATTAACCGCCACGACCCACCTTTCTATTTTACACCCTATTTCGCGCATGAAATAACAAAAAGGAATTTTTGTAAAAGAAATAGCAAATAATGATGTGCATTGTGGGGAAACAGTTCTCACCAATTATTGAGTTGAATAAATCTTGCATTTCTTTTCGAACACCTAAACCCCAGCCCTTTAATCAACCCCCCCCCCCCCCCCCCCCCCCCCCCCCCCCCCCCCCCCCCCCCCCCCCCCCCCCCCCCCCGCGCGTGTTGTGATCATTCGCGCGTGAACTTCAACCTCAGCTTGTTTTCTTTTTTTCTTTTTTCTTTTTTAATTCTAATTAGTGAATTTCGTTAAGCTTATTAGCATCACTTTATGAACAGTTTTACTTAATCATTTTATATACCATACGGTAGTCGCAAAGAGTGACAAGGCACTACACGAATCTAGCTGACCTGAAACAAAAATATACGTTACTATTTAAAAAAAATCTATTGCAAATTCCATATCAAAATGGATTAGCAATGAAATGTTTTCCTTGCAAAATACCTTGTTGCAAATTAATTTGCAACAGATGATAAATCCATTGTAGACTTTGCAATGGATAAGTTGTTGCAATTTTTTTGCAGCAAAGAGTTTTGTTGCAAAATAAGAAACGAAATATCCATTTGTAAGTATAACACAGATTATCTATTGCTAATTTTGCAATTGACAGGTTATCCATTACCAATTTTACAACCAACATTTCTATTGCAGAAATTGTAATGACAGTTTTTGTTTCAAAATAGAAAGAGATAATTCATTTCTAAATATATAATTTGAAACTAATTTGTAACGAGCTTCATGATACTTTTATATAGCTCTACAATGGATATTTTGCAACAACTTGGGTCCACTACATACCGATATTGTCTCTACCTTAGCCACCACTGGCTAAGTGTAAGGTTTTATTCTTGGTAAGATGCAAACCTGAGTTTCCCAAAAATGCTTGGCACTAGTAAGGTTCACAATTGCTCATTTAGCCTTGACATCGCTATAGTGTTGGATAGATATAGGATATTGCAATCCATCCCCCTTAGAGCAGTCATGTCCTCAAAACTCACACCTTCGTCACACTTAGAGTGGCTCTAATATCATTTGTAACAACTCGAGCCCACTACATACTAATATTATCCGCACCTTAGCCACCACTGACTGAGTGTAGGATTTTGTTTATAGCAAGACTCAAACTTGAGTCTCCCAAAAGTGCTCAGCACTAATAAGGCTTGCAATTGCTCATTTAGCGTAGGCATCGCTCTAGTGTGGGACTGATGTGGGATATTATATATTTGTTACTAATCCATTGCAATCGTTCATTTTTATTTTGAAACGAAATTTTTAATTTCAGATTGAAAGCATATATGTCATTATTCAATCATAAATCTCAAATAAATTTATGACAATCTATTGTTATTTAGATTTGAAATGGATTTGTAACAAATATTCATTACTAATTTGTTTCAGAATTGAAACAAATTTGTAACATATTTTTGGCCCCTCTTTACCTATTTTAAATATACCAAAAATTTTGTAATGAATACAAATATATATGCGAAACCATAAATTCTCTAATTAAAAAAGGAAATTTATGTATAACAATCCTCCACATAGAACTTAGTGATCTAATTATCATAAAGCATTACAATCCTCCGCACATAGACATTACAAAAACACAAAGTTGTCATACAAAATACACTACAAGTCCGTCATGACACAAAAGAAATTTTTAATTCTCAATAGAATTTGAAGCTTTTGAGCATGTAGTTGATGATGGATTTTCATTCGTTTTTGAGAACCATGACAATTACTATATTGTTACAAGTAAAGCAAATACTTATTTACTCTCTTGTTCTCTACTTCTTGAATTGCTCGATCTTCCAATTGTTCATGTAGACAACACCAAAGGGTTATGCTTTTGAATGTCCACGAACAAAAGAAATTCATGGAATAACAAAACACATACCTTCTTTGACTTAGGCAATTTGTTCTTTTGCTCTCCCACAAGTAAAATAACCATTCCCGTTAGAATCAACAATAAAAAACAGATGAAATGTTTTTGTTAGGACCCCTTCCCTAGGCCGAAGGGTAGGCCGATTGGCACAGTGACATAACGAACTCACTCATCTAGTCAAGTTCGGCCAATCACTATTAAGCCTTTCCTTTCAAACTACAATCCGAATTAACATTAGAATAATTCTATCATTCATTGTTTGAAGTGCGAAAGTAAACATAACATTACAGTTAAATCTACGAGCAAGTACTCCTTTCATACTATATAAGTTTGTTGCTATAAATTACATATTGTCTTGTTTCAAAAGATATAGTTGACCATTAATTTTATGATCACAAGTGACCAACCTCTAACAAAACCAAGAAGAGGAAAGAAACCACCAAGTGATCTAGGCTATCATCACACCTTTTCCTTTGTCAACCAATAATAAACGTGAAATGTTAATAGAGTAGTTAGCCTAAATTGCAACATGGCTCAGTGAGTAGTAAATCCAGCATTTCAAAAAGCAATGCATGAAGCATTAACAATAATGATGAAATAGTGCTTGAAAACATAACATGTAATAAAAATAGTTATAAATCATGCTGCAGTTAAAGAAGAATAGTTTGAATTCATGTTAGTTTAAAACTGTATCTAGACTAGGGTTTCAAATCATTAAATCCAACCCTGTGGTCATGGCTAGAGCAAGTCATGAGTCATGAGTTAGGTGTATCCCTCGAATACCTTAAACCCACGCTTGGTCTTCAAGTGTCGTCACTCAAGCAAGTCCGAAGCTAGACGCATTGATCATATGCCTTAACCCTGTACTTGGACCTCAAGTCTAATTCTAATTACATCGTGTATCCTGACCCCGCACTCATACCTCGAGCTTATGTTCTTATATCAATGTACATTTACATATACTTCAAAACCAGTTTGATGTAGCTCAAATAAGATGAAACCATTGATCCCATGTCATTTTCATTCATATTTTATGTAAGGAATACAATTAAAATAACACCTGAATTAAACTAGTCACCTTGGGTCTCGCGTACCAGTGTCTTGTCAACATTTGGACTAGTTATGCAATATATACTTAGATCTGTGTTATTTAAACTTAATTTCATTTTCTTTGTGAAATATAGCTTAATTTTAGTTTCATTATCCTCTAATTGTTATTGGTCAACTTAGGTTTGACTTGGTCAAACTTGCTAAAACAGTCAAACATGTTAAACTGGTCAAATTTATTCAAAATTGGTCAACACGGTCTATTTTTGTCAAATTTGGTCAACATGAGGTCAATACGGGGTCAATTTGGTCAAAATCTCCAATTTTTCATACTTAGTCAAATCTAGTTAGATAGTCTCTATTGTGTAATAAATTTTACAATTTTCCTGTGATCAAATTGTGCATTAGATTGACAAGAAACTTTTCAGATTTCATTTATACTTTCTTAATATTTACCAGATGTTTTTAGTATTCAAATTTAATTTTATAAGGGTTTTAAGTGGGTTATTAGTCCCCTTCAATTCTACAATTTCATGTGATAGGCAATCACATTTCATCTTAATTAACCTCCTTACCCATATTAGACTTGATGAAATTTAGTAAACTTATTTTTAGGATATCCAGTAAGATCTCTATCAAATTTTAGTTCAAAACAATGAGATTTGATAAGTCAATTGGTTCCCCATAGGTTCAATTATGCAACAGATTTCCCCAAGTTCTTATATTTTCATAAATTTCAAGCATTGATTTCCCCCATTAAATCTCTAATTTAAAGGCTATTTCCAACACCTCTTGCATGTATTTAGATCACAAAAATATTTACTTTCAAAACCCATTCAAATTAGTAAGAAAAAATGATCAAAATCCTAACTCATACATGTCATCAAACACATGATAAACATTTATTGCAAACCCAAAATTTTTCTAAGTGTCAAGACGCCTAAGCAATAGAGTGTTTTTATAAGCATGGTACGTGACGACGAAGAGAAGGTTATGGGATGAGATCTATACCTTATTGTAGCCTAGAGTACTAAAATCACGCAAATTTGAGCTCAAACAGACTCCTTGAAGCCCTTCAAAACTTGCCCCAAAGTTACCTCCAAGACACTTTTGTTGTTGTAATAGTTTGCAACTAACCCACTTTGGCACCTTGTAAATCATAATACAAGCTTAGTTTCCATTTTCTAACACTTGAAACTTGAAATCTACATATCAAAGATGTGGAAGGAGGGTTTTAAATGAAACGATAAAGAAATGACCACAAAAAAGCTTCTTCAAAACTTGAATCACACATTTCCTCAACACTTCCAAATTTCAACAACGTCAAGTATCCTACCATGGTGACCACTTTTCTCTTATGTGGCTATGAGCTTGGACCAAGGGAAGGTGGTAACTTGAAGAGGGGTATGCAAGCTCTCCAATAGTGGCTTTCTCTCTGGTTTTGTTGGTTGTGGAGAAAGGGGAAGAGATGGGCTCATGGGCTGCCCAAGCAAGTGGGCCGACCCATGGGTCACAGTCCAGCCCACACAGGCTTCCCAAGCTAGATGGGCCTAGCCTACGACCTAGGCCCATGCCCTGGGCCTTTTCCTCTTTTTTTTTTCTTTTCTTGTAAATTTTCTCTCTTACCCCTCATATTCCCCAAAATTTTCAAAAATACCCCAACTTCTAATATTTATACATTTTTTCAAAAATCACATATTTTACACAAAAATAAATTTTTTCTCTCAAAAATCAAATAAATCCCTAAAAATTTATGATCCCTTTCTAAAAATTAAATAATTACCAAAAATTCATATTTTCTTCTTAATAATTATATTTCTTAAATAATTAATGTATTCATTTTCCCAAAAATTGTATTTCTCCAAAATATCTCTACATTTTAAAAATTATATTATCTTAAAATAAAATGATGAGGTCGTCACAATTTTCAAGGGAGTCATTTTCATACTCACATGATCAAATTTCCAAACTTTTTTATCTGATTTCTTTTGATTACCTTCACATGCAATAGAACTTTCATGTCTAGGCTCTCCTTGAGATTTCTTAATTGGCTATAACCCGAAAACAAAGGAAATCTAAACAAGTTCTTTTAAGAACTATTCATTTTGAAATGATTAAAGCATAAGAGCAATTTACTAGACTTTAAAATTTATACCTCTTTCAAATGTCTGGTTTCGTATTTTTCATCAAGAACTAAAATTGTTTCTTTTAGGAAAGAAACACAACATTTCTTGTTGAAGATTACTTCCCTAAGAATTCAACTTTCTTGATATTAGCTTTATGTTTTTGAATAAAGAAAAGAGGGAGTTAAAAAAATAATAATTGATGAACAATGAAAGAGGATGTTCTACAAAAGAAAAATTGGCAAATAAGCACAAGTATACATTCTATCTCTAAGAATTTGGATAATACCTTATAGGCTCGCAGATGCTGAATAATGAGAAAGTGTGTGCTGCTGAACTAGTTAACAGAGTGCTGAAAAATCATGGATGAATTAGTATGACCTAAAGAAAGATTCCAAAATTTCCCAAGACTTTCTTGAGATTCATGGAAAAGAGTAACGAAAGGATGTTCTACTAAAGAAACATTGGCAAATTAGCATAACTACATGTTATATCTCTAAGAATGATGAGAATACCTCGCAGTCTTGCAAATGCTGAACAATGAGAGTGTGTGCTGCCATCTTGGTTAACAAAGTGTTGGTTTAGGGCAAAATCATGAAGAAGGCGTGTTGCCGAATCACGAAGAAGGCGTGAACAGAGAGTTGATGCTTGTTGGTAAACAAAGATATTTAGGGAAATCTTGAAGAAACTTGAAGGCATGATTTGTGAAGGTGTGATTGTGAGAGAGCCAGACTGCCAGAGACATGATTCCTGAAGGTAAGACAATGAGAGATTTAGGTCAAGTTGAAAAGTGAAGGTGGGGCATGATTTTTGAAGGTGTGATTCCGTGAAGCTGAGATTGTGAGAGAGCCAGAGACTGATTTGTGAAGGTGAAACAGTGAGAGATTTAGGATAGGTTGAATTGTGGAGGTGACTATTAAGAGCCATGAACAAGGGGAGAGTGATTCGTGAAGTGATGAAGGCAAGACCATGAGACTGAAATTTTAGGGTTAGTCATTTAGTTAGGACTTGATGAAAAAATATAAAATAATTTAGTACTTTTATGATTTAAGAGGTCAAATTAATTTTTATAAGTTTCATTTGGGTGTACTATTTTTAGAATAATCAATTTAAATATAGATACTAATTTTATAGATGATAATTGTTTATAATTACTTGCATTGAAAAAGTAGTTTCTATTTCGTTGCAAATTTAATAAGGGAAAAAATTTTATTTCTAACTAGAAACCAATATGAAATTTCTTACGAGGCTCAACTTGTCCCTTTGGATTCCTTGCAAATCAATCCCTTAATGAATTGTAATGGATAAAAATCTATTTCAAAATTTGCAATAGTAATCTATTGAGTAGCTATTTCATTAAAAATTTGGAAACTAGAAATAAAAAATTGTTACTAATTAGAAATGAATATCAAATCTATTACAATTTAATTTGCATAGAACAACACACCTTCTATCTGTTGCAAATATGTTATAAATTAGCAACAAAAAGTATATGTTGCTAAATTTGAAATGAAATAGCAACAAAAATATGTAGATATTAATTTTATAGATAAAAATTATTTATAATTACTTGCATCAAAAAATAGTTTTTATTTTGTTGCAAATTTAGCAACTTGTCTCTTTCAATCCCTTGCTAAATTGCAACAGATATAAATCAATTTCAAAATTTGCAATGATAATCTATTTCATTATGAATTTAGAAACTAAAAAAATGACTACTAATTCGAAATTAATATCAAATATATTACAATTTAATTTGCATGGATTAGCTCACCTTCTATCTGTTGCAAATCCATTACAAATTAGCAACAAAAAGTATATGTTGCTAAATTTAAAACAAAATAGCAATGAAAATATGTCTTTTTTTAAATATGTTTACAATTCCATTGTAAATTTGTTTGAAAATTTCCTACCCAATTCTCCCACCAAATGTAGTAACAAAAGATTCATTGCAAAACTTTGAACTGCAAATTCTATTGCTGATTCATTTCGATTTTCCTCCAACTTTAATTCATCGTAGATACATTGCTGATGTGTTTTAATTTAATAATGAAAAATATCCGTCGCCAATGTTTGTCGCAATTTGGCAGATTTCTTGTAGTGAGGTGCATGAATTCAAAATATTTTCTCTCTTGGTTGACTTAGGATCGTAAGTAACAAGGCAAAACAAGCATGAGGTGACTACTTGCATGAGAAAAGAAAAGAGAAGTGGCGGGAATTGGGGTTGACTAGGGAAACACAAAAGCACCTTTAAAAACACCACATGCAACTTGCCATTCTCTTCTTCTTCTTCTTCTTCTATTTCCAAAATACGATTATCAACTCTTTTCTTCTTCATTTTCATCTCAAGTTGCAAAGAAAAGGGAAGTATGAACATTATGATTTATAGGGCGATTGCAGGTGATAAAAGGAGTACTTGAAAGAGGAGAATCACTTCCACAACATATATTAATTTGAGATGAATTGGTTGCTATGATAGAGAGAAGAAAGGCATGGGTTAAATGGTCAACCTAAGAACTTGCAGTAAATTCTACAATTTCACTTAAGCTAGTAAAAAATATAAGAATACCTTATGATAAGTTGGAAACCTTGTCCTGATTTCTGAGATTACTCCAAGAAATTTGTAACTCTAACATAATTCATTTTAGGAAGAAAAAAATTTTAATTTGAATGAAAAGGTCAATGGAAACATTGATCTACTAAAATATGTGCATGGTTAGATGTATACAAAGTAACTTTGTGCAATTAATTTACTAGGCTAAAATCTTATTGTGTTGTAAAAATTTGAGAAAAGACTTCTAGGTTAGTCAAAACTATGCATGACAAATTTCAACCCAATTGAACATGGTTAGGCAGGGAACTTGGTTTGATATCTTGGTTAGTCTTTGTATCTAAACTGAATTTGAAATAGCGTTTGAGCATTAAATTGAAAAAGTTAAAGACTTCAGCTTGTTTTCAAACTTTTCGGGCATGTTTTTGGAATAGAGGCAAGGTTGTATGTTGAATCTTAGCTAAATTGGAATGTTAACTGGTGTAACTAGTCTAATCTTTAGGACACTGTCACTAATACAAGAAAATTAGCAAAGTGTGGGAAATTGGAGAATAGTGATTCTTTTGACCAGTTTAGCCTCATTTGACTAAGTTCAACCATAGTCTAACTAGAGTAGATTACATTAGCACCTTAATTGTCCACATCAACATTGATCAAAGTTTGACCTATAGATAGACTTAGAATTGACCATCGACCAAAATTAGTTGTATAAATAGTCAATAGGCTCAACAAAGGAAAGAAAACATAAGTTAATGTGTATACACCCTAAACTACATTAACATATGTTGAATATGCAAGTTAGTATGTGGGGCATGTGAATCAAGATTGTGGGAGAACAGTAGAAAAAAAAATATTTGCACTGTGAGTAGCATTTATAATACTTTATTTTATTGCACTTGTTGTTTTGTTTCAAATGTCTATTACTTGAATGTAATGCAATTTATTTGCATAACTATTTTATAAATTGCATGAGAAAAGGGATTTGAGGGTCTTTTAATCCCTAGTACTAGTGTAATGACTTGTAAAACAAGAAGTTCTAAAGTTTCTCGACTATGGTGATAATCAATATCTTGTGAGTACAATAAATCATTGGTTTCCTTAAAATTAAACAATAGTTTATTGATACTGATAAAGCGTTTGATAGTTTGATTCTCACCGTATGTCCATTAATGCAATAGCGAGTCTATTGTTGAACTAGTTTTTACTAATGTGCAACATACAAAATAGTAAATATTGCATGAGAATGTTGCCATTGTTAATGTTTTACCTTATGTGTTTGACATTCTTGCCATTACTTGCATATATTCTATTAATGGGACACAACATAATAAATGCTCTATTGTTTGTGTTACTCACTTAGTTGTGTTGTTAGACTCATTACTCTTTCTACTCTTTTTTAGGGTCCACTTTGTAGGATAAAGGAAAAGTCATCCTTATTTAGTAGTTTTTGTACTTTGGATAAGGTACTTCACTATCATAGATACTTCTAGTCGAGGAAAATGCATTTTGAACACTTTAATAAATTAATGTAATATATTATGTTAGTTTATACTTTGCTACTGTACATAAATGAACTGGTAACTAGTATCTATAAATATTATGTTCAATATGGAATTTGACAACTTGTAGCAGATGGATGTTGACATACTTAATAGTAATTCATTGAGATGGGGTAGGTGATGGATGACTCAAAGGGTTCCTGCGCTAGTTGATCCAACCATTGAGATAGAAACAACACCTCAACAGTGACAGTATTAGAGCCTCCAACCCACATTATGTCAATTTTGAGGATTAACAATCTAAAAAAGCTTAGGATAAAAGTCTCAAGATAAAAGTTTTACATTATAAGTTATTGTATTACATATCTAGTGTAATGACTTATAAAGCCTCCAATCCATTTATTGTATTACATATCTTTAGATTTATCTATGTTAGGATTGATCTAAGTTGCACAAATTAAGGGTTCGAATGTTGTCTTGTGAATAAACCATGATGATATGCCAAGGGGGACCCCAACATGAGCTACGACCATCGACTCTACCTCCACCTCCTACTCATGAGACAGAATTAATGATGATTTAAAGGCAAACTAAATGCTAAAAGTTGAGAATGGTGCACTATAAACTCAGAGTGCCTTGATGTAGGCCCTAAATGTCTCATTTCGAAAGCATATTGATCATATCGAGGACAACATGGGACGACAAGCAACACCAACACTAGCTTTGACTAATGTGACCCCCACACCAACAATACAGTAAGTTAGATTCAAACAACCAGCTACTCTATTACATGTAGAGCTAGCGACAGTAGTTCCTCCTAACTCTCCAAAAGCCCTTCATAAAAAGAAATAGAAAGATTTTATGGCATTGAAACCTAAGGAATTTATGGAAGATGTAAGTTTTTAGGCAATTGAAGATTGATTATTTAATAAGGAGAAAAATGCGGAGACTTTACAACTCAAGGAAGAACACCAAGTTATATTTGATGCACATATGCTCAAGGGTGATGCGGGTTATTGGTGGAAATCAATTAAAGTAGTTGAGTTTCATATTACATCTTAGTCTCAGTTCTGCGAGTTATCCATGGAAGTAGTATATGCACCAAAGAGGTGAAAAAAAATTGAAGAAACTATAATTCTTATGTCTTCAACAGGGTAATATGTCAGCAAAAGAATATGTTGTGAAGTTCATACAAGTAAAGGCTTATGCATTAGATTTGGTAATTAAAGAAAATGAGGAAGCTTGATTCTTCTTTGGAGGATAAAGACCTGCAATTTGTCAAGTTCTCTCATTGATGAAAAGATAGGAAATATCTAGAAATACATAGGATGTAACACCCCAACCCCCATGTTTCTTTGATTTGAGTGTTGGACTAAACCACCGTTCTTTTTGACAGTGGACTTAACCAATATGTGGGTTGGGTCTGTGCTACTTTACAAG
>JAJIYU010014113.1:0-13415 GCA_030144865.1 Tinospora cordifolia
AAGACAATGTTGGTGATATAAGTTAAAAATAAAAAACCAAAATAACAATCAGTCTCATTTTAAAATTTAATTTGTAGCACTGAAGTTTATGGAAAAATATACCAACCTTTGCATCGAATTACTCTTGTTGAAGTTTTTTGAGATGGGTGGTTGTCCAATTCCATAGTTGAGAGATTTTCAGAGATGGAAGAGATTTGAGAAGAAGACATTGCAATATCACCCTTCTCAATTGAGCGCTTAGTAGAAACGATGGTAAAGCCCAAGGAAAAACACGCCAATCTCGAAGAGAAAACAACTGCATATATAGTGCGTCATGCGGATTACGTGCAGACACGAGCTTACTCAAATGGATAGACTTCCAGAGTGAAACAAACGCCAATCTCGTTCATGCCCCAACAGCTGTCCATGAAAAGAATCCAACCTATTTCTGCAAGCAAAATCCACTGTAGACCAGAGAGTTATTTGATATTACGCGTTGCGGTTACTACTTATATAATAGCGATCAGTGAGTTTTTGTTTAGCTTTCTTCCATTACGTGTCAATGTGAATTAGCTAACAACATCTCTATGTAATTATCCCGAAAAAATTAAAAAGAATGAAAATTGGGTGCCACGTGAATTGGATAGACATTTGGTTATTAAAAAAAAAAATTTCTTTAATGTTATTATCCGTAACGTTTGTCAAGTAAATGTGACAAAAAGAACAAAAAGGAAATAAAAAAATGAAAATTTTCAAATAGTTTGCGAGATGTATAGCCATCAAGTTATGTTCTTAGGCAAAATTTGAAATACTAAAATTTTTAGCACAATGAAAACCCACAAATAAAAGCTTTAATTACAGCCAAAATTATAAAATTAAATTAAATTAACAATTTTTGGCCAAAATAAAGAAGAAAAATTGAAACTTTGACAAAATGGTTTTGTTTTTGAAAAAAGAATCAATACATTATTTCAAAAAAAAAATTAATTTTAGTTATCTAATATTTTTACTTTTGAATTTATCATATTTATTTTTTTATTCAAGTATTTATTTAACCAAATTGTATAAAAATACTTCAAAAGTACAAACTACTTCCAAAATTATAACTAAACTATTTAAAACATAAAGACTAAAAAATATATATCAAATCAACAAAGTGTGTACAATTCACAATTGCATTGGACACCATTTTACAAATTGATTGTATACCAACATTGGGTTTATATCATACTTGTAGGATGTACATTCTCTTAGCATTAATGGTTTCACTCTTTTTAAAAATAATTCACCGATAGCAATTCCTTCTAGTTAATATATAACTAATATCTCAACCTCTTGTTTATTATTTTTTATAGTTGTAACCCAGTGTTATTAAAAACATGAAGATCGTAAATGTGAAACAGGTACATTCATTCTCTTTTTTATCAAATTTATTGGAACACAGGCAACAATTTACCATATCTTTCCTTCTAAGTTCAACCAAGAATATAGCATTACGCTTTGAAGAGCAAACAAATTTTAAAGAAACAAATCCTTTCAAATCCTTTATAGATCTTGTTAGTAAGAACTATAAATGCATATTGAAAGAGGAAAAATATCTTTGAGTAATTGGTTATCAAGATATCAACAAAAGATCCTTGCCTTGCAGAATTCATAGGAGGAAAGTTTATCCATCATGTTTTTATGTATTGATTTTAATGGACACGATAAGATAAGATTATTTTTTAGGGCAATTAAAATAACTAACTCCTTTTTTGTGCTAGTTTATGTGGTACTTTTAAATGCAGACTCCATACCTCATTTTGTACCTTAAAATCATTTTTTTAATAATTCTTTCTTCAAAAATTAGTTTCATGAATTGTACCACCTACAATATTTAGGGTGTTACAAATTACAAATTAAAGAGATATGTGTTTGTAAGTTACAAATTTAAATAGGTATGTATCCTACAAACTCTAAGATGATTTAGGTTTACAAGTTTCAAAATCTAAAAGAAGATGAAATGTGCTTTAGATAGAAAGAATGAAGTATAAGGTTTTCAGTTAATCAATTTAAAAAAAAAAAAAAACTAAGAGGCTTAGGGTTTCTCTCTAGCAATAATGCTTAGGGTTTTTGAAAAACACCAACATCGGAGGAAAAAAATCAGGCTCTCAACCATGATGGACGACCATGTTGAGTAGCATTAAAAGCATTTTTATTTTCATATTTGTTTTTAAAAACAAAAAGGAAACTATGATTTATGTGCAACATGCGTAGACTTTGTATTTATATAGTTTTAAATAAGTAGTAATATTGTGATATGTGTCTTATCTTAATAGATACCACAAGATTTTGCAAAAATGCACTATACCATCTAATGATGCCGTCACACCTGTCTCATCTTCATATATCTATCTACAAAGGTGCATAAAAGATAAACTCTATAAAAACATTCAGAACTATGTAGAAAGAACTACATAGTTTACTGTTAGTTTTGCCGGATGACATTCACTACAAGAAAGTCATCAATTACCAACAGAGCATTTGTGGGAAAGTGTCAACAAATTTGCAACCAAAATCTTAAAAAAAAAAAAAGACAAAAAATTAAAGAAAGAATGACATATTGGAGACAGATGTTCGGCATGTTCATCAATGGACAGTCAATCGTCGGTACATTAACGCGAGAGAAAATGGCCCAAGTAGATGTGTAGCTTGACAGTCACTAAAATGAGGCGAGAATCCAAACATTACCGTCAGAGCAGTTGAAGAGTAGGGACAAAAAATGCTTACCGATGTACAAGTGTAAGTTATCGATTACTTTGCAAACAGATTATTGACGGACGTGTTGAATGTAACAGTCAAATCATTATTGACGAATCTAGCAATGGACATGTGTAAGACTATAATTGTCTTATTTACAATGAATTATTGATGCATAAGTTGAATGCAATGGTAAAATCATTACTGACTTATGTAAGGATATGTCTGTAATGGGCCTTTGACGAACTGAACGCTCAATGCCAACGAAATTAAACTAGTAGTGGAAGACGAAGTGTTAGGATTTTTGGGTATATGCATCACTATGGCGGTATTTATCGACGGATTTCCCAACGACACATAGGCTTGTTTGCCAATAGAGTGTTGATGGATTGTAGAAAGACTGGGAGTGTGTTCTTTGGCAGGATAAAATGGTTTCCAAACAGATACTACGTGATTGGCACGTGTCTTATTTAGTGTGAATATTCTATCGGCATTAGAGTAACCCCATCACGCGCTCAATGAGCACCGAGCTGGTGCTTCCTGAGCACTTTTGCAGTAGAACATTCGATGCAGCTAAAATTATATATATATTTAAAATTATTTATTTATTAAAATAAATTATTTTCTATATATATAATTAATCATTTAAAAATTATAGTATATTATATATCAAAATTATTTATTTATTAAAAATAATTATTTGCTATATACATATAGATTCTTTAATTTATAAAATAAAATTACAAAAATATTTTAAGTTGAAATAAAAATAAAATAATTTCAAAATAATTTTTTAAAATAAAATAATTCAAATAATGTAAATAATAGTTATTTTTAAAAAATATATATGTTTTAAAAATATAAATAATTTATTTAAATGTGAATAATAAATATTTTTTAAAAAATATGTATTTTATAAATAGAATATTATAATTAATATATTTAATGAATTGGTATGACTTTGAGACCTATACAATATAATTTAACAGATAATAACATTGTAAATAAAAATTTAATGAATTAGAGTTTGATGAGTTAATGATGTTAATGAAAAAATTAATAAGATAGATGGTCTATTATACTAATGCATTAGGAACGCCCTTAGATATTAGAGCCGACAAACAGAGCTCTTCTTCTCTATTTTACTCATTGCATTTCGTTTCTTTGTTGTGTGATTGCATTCCCTTCGTACAATCTCGCAGAAAACTTCTCTTTTCTATTTTCCCTTCTTTCTTTTCTCCTCCCTTCCTCTTATCCCTTTCCTTCTCTGTTCATCTTTTATCTCTTTTGTTCTCCCTCTTAGTTGCTACAACTGTGTTGCCTCCAACAGACTTCTTCTGTTTTGCCTCCGACAGACTTCTTCTGTTTTTTGGTGACCTTTGGCGATTTCTAGCAGTAAGGTATAAATTTTTTTTATCTTGGTTATTTGCTTATATATATATATATGAAAGAAGATAGAAAAAAGTATACAAAAAAAAGGGTTGAATGTTTGACTGAAAAGAAGAGGAAGTCAGAGTAAGGGAAAAATAAAATATAAAAAATGGATAGAAGAGGAAGTAAAATTATGCAAAGGGTGATGGAGATAAGAAATGGGTAAAAAGAAGGAAGAACAGAGAGTAAAAAAATGGAAGAATAAAAAAGACGTTAGAGAGAGAACAAGCAAAGTGAAAGTAGAGAGGGAACTGAGAGAAAAAGAGACATGAGCAAAAGGAAGAGAGCGATGTGGCAGGAGAGAGCGACGTGCAAGTAGGAGAGAGACTTACGGCAGGAGGAGAGAGAAAGAAAGAGAGAGACTTGTGGAAGAAGGAAGAAACATATGGAGAAAGACTGGTGGAAGAAAGGTAGGCAAAAATAATAGTAATAAAAATAGAAAAATGATAGACTTGGTCCATTTTTAGACATCTTTTATAGAGAAATGAAAAAAGGATAAGACTAGATATCACAAAAAAAATGTTAGAAGATAATATAAATAAATAAATAAAATTATATATATTTCATTAGAAAAGAATACTAGGGATTTTTTTATCTTGTGCGTTATATGATCATGAATTATGAAGAATTGTGCAAAGTAGAAGCTCCAATTTAACCTTTTAGGATCATACTTTTTTATGGTATGGGACATCTAAGGTAAGTATTGAAAAGAGAAGATGGGACAAAATTCTAATAGCCCTTGATTGGTAAGTGATAGAAGTATTATTCATTAATATTTATCTACAAATTTGAAAGGTATGAGACGTGCAAATTATATTGATAACTAATTAATTGTTATAAACTTTTATTATTTGTATATTATTAAATAATGATGATACAATAGTTTAGACGTTGTAGCAAACTAAGAATAACTTTATTACTTAAACTTGTGGCCATCTCTCTAAATACGGTGTGTGTATATATAAGTATTTTTAAGGCACAACTATTACAATATAAATTCATTTTTTAATATTAAAAGGAAAAAGAAAAGAAAAAGAAAGTCTACACTTCCAGAGCACAGTATTTAGAGAATGGTGGTAATAAGCTTCATTCCCATACTGTTGAAAAACTATATATGTACATAACCCAAAAATTTTAAAAAACAAAATAGTTTGTAAAGTTTTGTAAAATGCCAATATAGACAAACAATCAAAGCAACCATAGTGCAGTGCCTGAAACAACAAGTAACTGCTAAATGACATAGGATCATTATAGAAAGAAAAGACCTTAATGCCGAAAGTACCAAATGGATACAAAGAAAATGTAGGCAAAAAAGTATCTATGGTAAATTCATCGTCAGTAGAAGCTAATAATGAGTCGTTGCGTCAATTATCCACAGAGATGAAGTTATTTTTCTATGTTTTATTAGCTATATGGATGGCAAAATGATAATTTTTTTTAGATTTGGGCATATGGCACTTTAATAACCCTTAGTTTGACATAGATTTCGAGCCAAACATGATTGCTTGAACTAGTTTTAAGGCAACACAGTATTGTAAGTGTGCAACGCACTACTACAAGTGTGCAACATGCGACTCTTCTAGGTTCACTTACTTTTCCATCTAGTGTAGCACTCTACGTTGTTACGGTGCAATGCGCTAACTATATATTTCAATTTATCTCCAATTCTCCTTGATGTTTTGAGGATTGTGACATTAATCTCGTCACTTAATTCAACCATTTTGCGCTCAAATTAATTTTATGATTGTCTTTAGTTTGCATGTCACTAAAGTCAACTTGATTGATTTTTAATCATAATTAGTTATTGCTGTCTGTGATTAATTAGAGTAGAATCTTAGGGCCGCTCAATATGACACCCCATGATTGTGGAATAAACTCGATATGTGCATGGAATTTTATCCATTAATTAAATCTTGTTTCACTTTAGTATAAAAGGACTGTATAAGAGCCTCGTAACATAGAGCTTTCTACTAACAAAAGGATATACGCTCATCAAATAAAGAATGGATGAGTATGTATGTCTTGTCAAAAAATCACAATCTACATATATTCCTCACAAAATATGTCATTGAAGTACCTTTAATAATATGAGGTTGAGAAATTGTGGAGAGAAAGGGGTGTTGTGTGCCTTGGCCTTGAATGCATATTTTGGCATAATGTACTTTTTTGGGTTCAAGTGATTACCCGAAATAGACCTTTCTTATGGAGGAAGAGCTTTTCTTGCACTTTGTGGAGGACTTTGGCTAAGCGTTTTGTTAGAGTCATTGTTGATGAGCAACAATAAGGTTATTTTAGCTCAACTTGGTTATTTATGCGGCAAAAACTCAAATAAAATCGGTATAAGCTATGGAGATCAGTGTTTATAAAGACAATGACTCTAGGACGAAAGAGATTGAAACTTTTTTCAGCTAAGTTGCTAAACCATCCTTTCTCGCAGCCATAGTCGAATGCTTCTACTAGGTTGGAATGCATCCACTTAGTTCTTTTTCACTTCGTAACTCTTTGTTGCATAATTCAAAATTTCAATGGGATGTTGGTAGTACACATATCACTTTAATGCTTGGCAAAGTTATGATAATCTTTTTAATGTCATCCATGTGAGTGTACCTTCTGCATTCATAGACTAGATTAGCCTAGTTTTTGTTGAATAAGTATGAAATGATCCTTAGTAGTGGTTTGCTAAATATATTTGCTAATTGATCTTTTGACCCATGTGAATAAGTTTCTCATCTCCTTGTTACAAAGGCCATGAAGAAAATGATGATGAATTTCGATTTATTTAGTTTTTTTAGTGTAAGATTGGACTATTAAATATATTAATTACATTAGTGTTATCACAAAATATTGCTACACATTTGGCAACGATATAATAACAGAATATTGTTCCACGTTGAACCAAAAATTCATAAACTTCGAAGAAAATGACAAAAATTGGAGGTAATTTTTTGACCAACCAAGCTCCTAGCATAATTAGAATAAACAAAGCTATGAGATTGAATGATGTACCATTATTGTACCAAATGCCCCAATCAACTCTCCCACAAATGTACCAAAGAATTTGTATTAATTAATATATTTTAGGTGGGATTCCAATGGATTTCACTAATTGCATGCGCATAGAGAGACTCTCTAAGCATGATATCCACTCTACTTGTCAAATACAACAAGCTTTCAATTAAGCCATGATATAGTCTGGCATCAACAAAGAGTATCAATTGTTTTAAGTTCTCAAACTTAAGCTTTTTTTATCATGTCCCTTGCATATTTCAATTGGTGTACAGACGTTCCATTTTTCTTCTGTTTATTGTATGTAAGCCAATAAAATAGGTTAACTTTTTCATCATGCTCAACTCATACTTGCTTGTCTTTGTTAAAGAGAATTATTTACATAACGATTTGTTTGAGGACATGAAGATGATATCAACGACACATATTAACTAACATGCATCATCCTTAGTCATTATGAACAATGTGAGGTCTAACTCTCCTTTCTTGAACACGTTTTCTAGCAAGAAAGTGCTACGCCTATCATATTAAGTTCTAAGGGCTTCTTCAGTATATACAAGATTTGTTAAGATGATAGGCATGATTTGGCCTTTGAAAATTCTTAAAACCTAGTAATGTTTGACACATCTCTTTATTTATTTAGCCATCTAAAGTTACATTTTTAACGCTTCTTCAGTGTAGCAAAAAAAGTTTATATCAAGTATAGGCCAATAATAGCAGTTGAATATTACCTCTACTCTTGCTACTGGAGCAATGGTTTATTCATAAATCAACCACTTCTTCTTAGTTGTACCCTTTTACAGCAAGTCTAGCCTTATTTCTCGTCATGTTCATTCTTCGTGTTCTTAAAAACGTACCTAGTTCTGATTATGTATTGACTATCTTGTTTTAAAACAAATATTCTACACTTTGTTCCTTATAAAGTGCCTTAATTTTGCTTGCATAATTGTAATTCAAAACTCAGTTGAAATGTCAAGAAATTTGTCAATAGCCTCATTATTCTGAAAGGGTACTTGCACAAATTAGTACTAAATATATTTATAAAATACTAAAATGACTTAACAAAACACTAGACTACAAAAGACATAACAAGTTTAATAATATACACAATGAAATCTCCTAACAGTGGGAACTAGCTAGATAGCAAAAACTTGTTTAGTGAAATGCGTGTTGAGAGAAGCTCTCTATCTGGCCAAAATTGATCAAACAAATAGATTCGTTTGATCCTTCTTGGTTGGAGGTGTGGTTTGTTCAATCTTGCCCCACCAAACAAAGTCTCCTCATTTGATCCTAGCAAACTAAATACAAAAATTTGTAAATTTATATTTTCTTCAGTCTTACATGACAAAACAACGGATTCTTATCCGATTTTGTTAGACTAGACAAAGACAACTTGTTTGGTCTTTTAGGTCTAGATAGGTCTAGATAAGTTGTCTTTATCCTAAGATGGATGGCTAGATGCACGAATATAGGGTGTCTTGCCATATTGAAGAGCAAAACTGATGCACCATGTACGTCAAATTATATATTTTTTTGATGGAAAAACACACCCAAGAAAAAAAAAATATCACTAACTGTGGAAGAGCTTTGTCATTTGTTTATTTGCGTATCATTTTAGATCAAATGGATCATATTGAAGCAAAACCTTGTGTAGATACTTTCAAGCTTTTCAAAATATCTTCAAAGAAATTGAAATAGTGAAATAATAGATATCACTATGCAAAAATAAAAATGCATTAAGATTGAAAAAGATTGGAGGAGTTGAAGAAATAGAAAGAGTTAAGGTGTTGGTTGAAGGAGAATAAGTGAATATAGAATATATGATTAATTTAGCCATTTCACATTGATTAGTTTTGTTTTTCAGTTTTATTTTTTGGTGGATGGCAGGTGGATTGCGGCTTAATGGAGGGTTGTTTTAGCAACCTTCTAATACAGGAGAAATATTGCACATAACTTTTCAATACCACCATTACAAAATTTTATAACCTTTAAATAATAAAAATAACTCATAGCCTTTGTATATTCATTTTATTAACTTTATATATAGCTTATTATATACATGTTTGTAAATGTAGTTAAACATTCTCGTTACGGTCATAGAAAAGCTTTATAAAAGGATATTCAAATTATATAAGCAAAATATTTATGTACAAGATGTTAACCAATATAGTACAATATTCTAGAACAATGAACACAAAGATAAAAATCTTTTCTCCCTTTTTTTTTTCCTCCCAATCATATCTTATTTTATTTGTTTATATGTAATGATCACCATCAACTAGTTATTTTACAATTTTTTTTTTTTTTACCTTGTTTAACCTAATCACAGTCGTCTACTCTTACTTGGTGTTGGATGGAGATCGAAGGGCTCCCAATAGCTCGGGTATACCAACTCCGAAAGTGCCGATTTACACCCAATTAACGACCCTTTTACGTCTTTTCAAAAGAGCAAAATGCAGCTACATCTCCCAACGTCTTTCAAACGCAATACTTTGACCAGATAGAACCATCTTTCACGCACCTCACTGCAGCATCAACACCACCCACCTACCCTTCTTCATCTCTCAACCGAGAAGAAGATCCCTCTTTTCTTCTCATGTTTATGGACTAAACAGGACGAGAAAGCAGAGAAGAGAAGAGAAGAAAAGATAAGGATAAACACTACCCACCTACCCTTTACCATCTTCTCAACCCAGACAAAGATCCCTCTTTTCTTCACATGTTTATAGACCAAACAGGACGACAAAGCAGAGAAGAGAAGAGAAGAGAAGAAAAGAGAAGAGAAATCGTTGATTATTAGGTGATTTAAGATTGCCCAGTAAAAAAAATGACTGAGAAAAGCTGCCAACAGTTATCTTCTATCAACTCAACCAATGAAAACAACATTGCCAACGCCACCACCAAGCTGAATCAAAATCACTTCCTCAAGCAACTCAACAAAGCCTCCCACAAGATTTCGAAACCAATAAAAAAACCACCACTTGATCATCACCCTCTCCATGATCAACAACAGCTACAGCCGCCGCCGCAGCAGCAGCAGCAGCTACAGCCGCAGCAACAACAGCATCAGAATCAGCCTCCGGTTTACAACATCAACAAAAGTGACTTCAGAAATGTTGTCCAGAAACTCACAGGCTCTCCTGCCCATGAGCGGTTCTCTAGTGATACTACTACTACCCCTACTCTTACACCAGTTAATCCATCCAAGCCCCCTGGCTCTCGTCTTCAACGCAATCGCCCTCCTCCTCTTCCTCTTCTTTCTTCTTCAACTTCTACTGCGATTCCCAACACCAACGGTGGAAATTTCGTCATCGACAATACCATTAGCAGTAACAATTGCCAAAAGGTATCGCCTTTGTCACCTCTCCCCCCATTACCATCTGTTCATGCAGCAGCAGAGTCGCCTATTACTGCTTACATGAGGTATCTTCGGAGCTCGAATCCGCAACAAGCGATGCAGCAGGTCGTTGTTCCGTCGCCGAATTTGGGAATCATCGGTGCGGTATCTTCGCAATTTATGATGCCCAATTCGCCGTTGGGGTTTGGGAGTTTCATTTCTCCCAGTTTCCTGCTTTCACCGTCTAATGCTCAATTAGGGCTTCCTCAGTTGACTCCGCCCTTAAGCCCTAGCTGGAGGAATGTTTGAGGTTTCTGGGTTCCGGAAAAGGTCAATGAATTCGTTTTCCACTCTTCTTTTTTCTGGGTTTCAGTTAGGCGCCCTTTTTTTTGAAAAGAAAACCTTTAAAGTTGTCTGCTCTTCAAGTTTGGCTGGAAATCTTATTCATTGTAAATGGTGTTTAAATTAGTTTCAGCATATAAGAACCCTAGATTTGTTATTCTTGTTAGATTTCATATTATAGGGAGCCTTATTTTTGTTCTTTTTTTTTCATATAATTCAATCTTGCTCTACTTGTGTTGGTAATGCATAATTTTTAATGTAAATGGATTGTAATCAATCTTAATGAAATTGAACATGTTATTAGAGAGTTGATCTTTGAATTGTGTTCTGAAATCAAATCCTGGACTTATGCACATTTTGGTCAAGCTCACAAGCAATGTCTGGTCATATGACTTGTGAGATGTGATCTGGATTTGAAAACCAAAAGAACTCTGGCAAAGACTCTTTTTGCCTTTTGGAAATGATCTGTGTTCACCGTCTAATGCTCAATTAGACGGTGAATTAGGGCTTCCTCAGTTGACTCCGCCCTTAAGCCCTAGCTGGAGGAATGTTTGAGGTTTCTGGGTTCCGGAAAAGGTCAATGAATTCGTTTTCCACTCTTCTTTTTTCTGGGTTTCAGTTAGGCGCCCTTTTTTTTGAAAAGAAAACCTTTAAAGTTGTCTGCTCTTCAAGTTTGGCTGGAAATCTTATTCATTGTAAATGGTGTTTAAATTAGTTTCAGCATATAAGAACCCTAGATTTGTTATTCTTGTTAGATTTCATATTATAGGGAGCCTTATTTTTGTTCTTTTTTTTTCATATAATTCAATCTTGCTCTACTTGTGTTGGTAATGCATAATTTTTAATGTAAATGGATTGTAATCAATCTTAATGAAATTGAACATGTTATTAGAGAGTTGATCTTTGAATTGTGTTCTGAAATCAAATCCTGGACTTATGCACATTTTGGTCAAGCTCACAAGCAATGTCTGGTCATATGACTTGTGAGATGTGATCTGGATTTGAAAACCAAAAGAACTCTGGCAAAGACTCTTTTTGCCTTTTGGAAATGATCTGTGTTCATCTTTGTCATGCAATAAACATGTTAGCGAGTAGTTTTGAGCTGCATCGAAGTATCACTTACAGTTGTTTACTTGACTCTGGGAAATTATAATGATGTATGTTGACTTGACTTTGGAAAATAACGTGATTCTTGTGTAAAATTTGAACATATTGTAGATTGGTTATAGCATTATTGTTATATATATATATGAACTTCAAGTGTTTTCATTTCAATGTTTTATGCGTGCTTCATGTTGATTTGTTTGTATGGGTTGACATACTATGATATTTTCTTTGCTTGATAACGGAATTTCAGTAAGTCAAATCTTCTTTTTTTTTTCACATTGACCATTAACGAGCTGGTAGGCAGAGAGTAATATTGGGCATGGGAATGGTGAACCTTGAAAATTCTCATATTTTGATACGAGAATCTTAAAGATTTTTATTCTCATGCCCAAGATTATCCTCTTACCAAGCTGCCCCTAAGCATATGATTAGATTGCTCAGTACCTTTGTTTCTTATCTCCTGTTGTCCTGATAGCTGAATTAAAGGTAGAAAGTAGGTTGATTTTGTTCAGGCCTCTACTTCTTATCTCCTGTTGATGCTGCTTCATTGTTATTTACCTCCAAAGAAGATTTAAGGGTTTGGCTTTCTTAACTGTGGTTTGGTCCATAACAAGCCTAAAGTTGAAATCATGACTCTTTAGAATTTAGAGGCATGAAGACATTTGGTGATTAGAAAATGAAAGAAGCCTAACTCATAACGTGATATACACAAATGATGGTGAAGCATGAGATGTCACCAATACTTGAATCATGACCATACCTAAACTAGAAGTTATTGACAATTGAAAATAAGTAGACTATAGAAATCAATTGCAGTTGGGGGAAGAAAAAAAATTACTGAGAGGAAAAAAATATAAGCAAACTGTACCTAACCATCAGGTGAGAGACGAATGTGGTGATGAGAAGATTATGGCACCTGTCTCTATCTTGATGCTAGCATAGTCGTTCTACACTTGACTCTAGATCACAATCCCCAAATAGAATCCTCTGATGTTATATTCGGGTGATTTTAAGAAAAATAAAATAACCTACTCGGCCAAGAAATTGTGTGTAACTAAAAAACAAGCCTGGAATTTGACAAGTAATGCAAAAGCCTCGTTTGATTGTTGGATACAAGACTTTAAAGTTGGACTTCTCAATGCTTTCTTAATTCTTACAAGTCCTTTGACTTTCTTTACAAGATTTTGAATGGATCCCCTACATATGGCTCAAGAATGTGTGTGTACCCAATGGTTGCATGAGTAATGCATCTATCTTCGAGGCCTCTTCTTCTCCACTAAACATGAAAATGCTAGGTTTTCTGGTTGTACAAGTTGTCTTACAGGCTCTTATATCACTTTTCATGTTTGTTGGGAAATCAGGATTCTTCTTTTTCACCAAGGGATGCAGTAAGCCATCTTATGAGGTAGAAGATCAAGACCTCATCTTTCCCACAAACCATCTTGGAAGATTTAAGCAATTTATCACTCGAAAC
>JAJIYU010014114.1:0-13414 GCA_030144865.1 Tinospora cordifolia
TTTATTTCAAATTGTTTTGGGTCCCTAAAGGACACTAAATGAAAGTTTCGAAAACTTGTCAAATTTAGCTCCGAAATGAGCTCTGTTTCATTTTCCATCCTAATTTCACTTAATAAATGATAAATTTCATTTAGTTGAGTACAAATGATTTAGGGTTTTACAATCTATGGAGTTGATTGGGGTGGATACATTGTATAAGGATTTTTTTTTAAAAAATTTTAATTATTATTTTTGGGTAGAAGGTGTCAGCTGGGTTTTATTTGTTATTTTGATTTGATCACTTCATATGATTATAGAAAGCTTGCTTTGTATTAGTATCACTTCTTACAATTTATTAAGACATACATTGATTAAAAAAATTAAACTATTTTTTCTGCCTTTATCTAACTCAATTTGGGGTGGCATATGGGTATAAATCCGGTTGTCTGTTTCTGTTCAACCCACTTTAAAGTGGATAAAACTGTGTTTCTGTTTTAATAATTAAGTCAAATTCAGGCTTAATTAATTTTTAAAAATTGACTACCCAATTCTTAATTACTTATAAATATTATAATTTATCTATAGCTAATTCAATTAATGTCTTTTTTCCTCTTTTTCTCAATGATTTTTTTTTCTTTGTTGTATTCTTTATTTTCTTATTGTTAGAATAGGGATAAACTTTTTATAGTTATAAAGAACACATTTTATGATATGCATTTTTTTAAAAAAAAATACATACTTTATCTATTTTTTCCAACTGGTTCACACAAAACTGACAAGCCATGTGCATTTATATTCCTATGAGGTATTGTCACATATACGTGTACCTATCCACACCATTTTCTTGCCATCTCTAAACTCATCTATCTTTAAAAATAGAAGAAACTTAAAAGAAGGCTTTTTCCAATTATGATATGAAGTTATTGTCACGTGTCGTCAAACCTATTTTTCAGTTCGTTTCTATCTCATTTTATTCCAAGTAGTGCTTCTCTACTCATTTTCTTGAACATATTCAATATTTTTTTATCTTATATATTTCAAAGTTTTATTGCACTTAGTTTGTTAATATGTTGTTTCTTTTCCAAGAAAATATCAAATAAACAGCAGGTTATATAATATTAATTTTTACATAAAAACGAATAAATGAAATAGTTTTATATTTTGTTCAAATACATGAGCAAATTGCTAAAGTGATTGGTTTAAAAACTCAATATTAATACATTGTTGAATTCATCATAAATCAAAATTTAACACGTGTATTGATTGAGATATATATACAATAATTATAACATGTTGACTGAAAACAAACTTTTATAATTTTCATCATTTGAAAGAAAAAAAGCTTATATGAAGATAATGATGATGATGATGATGATGATATATATATATTCATGATAATTATGCGATACGTTTGTACATTTGGGTAAGTTTGGATCTACTGGCAGCTAATTCTAGTAAAAACACGCAGCCACGTACATAAAATAATGTAGAAATATAGATGTGTAAAGCAGGATTGAACTATATATTCTTATGGCCAGCAAGCTATCTAGCTAGCTGTTGGTGGAAAAATGTTGACCAATGATAGGTATCCTAAGGAGCTATATAGGAAACTAGATATTGGAGGGTCAATGGGCCTTATAATGTTGAAACGTGACCAATTCCAAAAAAATTAAAATAAAAGACCTGCACATATATTATTGCTTTCCTCACAAGGGAGCCTAGTAATTTGTAGGGTCGGGGGAAAACACTAAGATCCAACACCCATGACCCTAATATGGTGAGAAAAAGGCACACATATTGTTGTGGTGTGCCAACTAGGGTTGCTCTCTTGTAAAGGGTAGCTAGGGTTCTGTTTTAATGGGAATATATCGTAATGGAAGCTAGTTTTGGATCACTTTGAACTTGGGTAGGCCAACATCATGGAGTAGTAGTGCCTCACTATATCTGTATTTCTTCTGTTTTTCTTTTTGGTCTTTTATAAAGCTAAGGTCACAACACTTATATATATATATATAGATAGATAGATAGATAGAAAGAGAAAGTTAATTACCTTTGGCAGTAATGAAGCGTGCTCTTTGAATAACGCTTAATATTGCACTATGTTCCCATCAATCCCAAAATTATGGGAGACAACTTGTTTGAGATATCAATCTCGGGCACATGATGTCAGGAGAATATATATATATATATATATATATATATAGTCTTGCAATTAAACGATTTCTCACTAAATTTATGAGCAATTGGTTTTCTTTTCTTTTTTTTTTTTTTTTCTTTGGAATGTAGTGAGTGTGGATGATCTCAGCTAATAATTGTATTTACCATTCAGATTGAAGAATGAGTCTTGATCTCTTGGATATAAATAACTGGAGTTATGTGTTGCTAGAAGTTTTTAAAATGTTAATTTATATTGTTTTTGGAGTGTTGAAGAGATCGAAAATATACCAAGTATTCTATAGTTTATTAGGTATATAATTTGAGTTAGAAGTGCACACAACGGATAAAACTGGGCTACATGATCTAATTTTCAACATGATATGCATTTGTTAGTACACAGTGTTGGTCATACTCACTTGTTTTTACCAAATTTTTGTGACCCCCTCCTCCTCACTAATTAATATGGAGCGCATATATATATATATATAGGGTCATAAAAATGTTTTTTTTTTCAAATTTAAATGCTACTGTTTCAATAATGATAAAATAATAACTAACCCATTGTTGGTTGCACAAAACAACCGTTAAGATTTTATATTCTACTTTTTTTTTTTCAAAAAATTATGATATCTGGATAAATATAGTTCAAGTAAAAACGAATCACTAAATGAAATATTTAAAAGTTGTTGACTTGTCAATGGCATGCATTCGGCCATACAACTTAGTCAAGGGCCAGGATGGGATCCAATGGCAGAGATTAATTGTCTAGTTTTTGATTGATCCAAAAGTGGGCCACCATATTACATAACTTTCGCCTCTCATAACACTCAATCAATCTATATGTTCATACATGGATGCCCGCCTAGCTGATCACTATCATCCTCACATATAAGGAGGATATCTGATGAAAGAATTCACAAATCAAAGTCATCAAACCTATGTGTATTGAACAGTTTTAGGGTGGTCTAAAAGAACTTCGATGCTTTAATATAGTGAATGAGCTTACTTTAAAATTCTTGTGACATGATATTTTTTTAAGTACATCTTGAATTGAAGACTCTATAATATATCTTAAGAACCCTTTTTACTAGATAATAATAATAATTTCAGATGAAAACTCTACTGTATATACTAATTAGTTAATTGAATGAGAGTATACAAAGTTAAACAAACACCTCAAAACATTTTTCTTTATATCCCTAGCTAGGATCAGCATAGGTTTATGTGTATTTGTTGGTAAGAAAATAAAGAATGGTGTGACACAAACAGCCACATGGGATAATGTCTTGGTGAGGGAGGGAATCACACGTGTGAAAACACCAAGGTAGAAAAGAGATCATGGGAGGGGGGGTTTGCATGCAATGTGTCTTGTTTTTGGTGTGCAAAAACCCAAAACGATTCCGATACCATCAGTGTCAACTGTCCAATTTGTTCTTACAAACGACGAGAGGGAGAGAGATAGAGGGGGGGAGGAGGCGGTGGGCCCAGCTTGTTGCATTGTTGCGTTATGAGCACGGGTGGAGACAGCAAATCAGGAAGAGACACGTAGGAGGGGGACAAGAAGATCAAGGAGTGGGCCCACACAGCATGAAGGGACAAGAATATACCATAGGTTAGTGGGGAGAAATATGATGTGGGTGTGTATGTACAGGGGATCTTTCAACTCATTCCCTCCTCAGATCAACTTGCATGCCTTTGATGCTCAATCATGTACATATTAATAACCCAACTAAATTAAATTAAAATTTTTTTTCCAAATTAATCAAAGGAAAATAATTCATATAAATATTTAAAAAAAGAAAAAAAAAGAAAAAAAAAAGAGAAAAGGGTGTTGTTTGGGGGATTGAGGTATTCAAGCAGCTTATGATGATAATGAGTGTGTAATTCAATATGCATTACTATGTTGACTAGAAGCAATACCAGAGGGTATTTTTCAAAAAAGCAAAAGAAATCCTTCACTTTCTTTTTTTTTTTCCTCTCTCTCCCTTAACTTCTGATCTTAGTTTTTATGTATGCGATGATCATAATATCCCTTGTTGAACAGAAACCAACCCATCCATCTCCTCCTTCAAATCCCCTCTCTTCATTCGTTAGGTGAGCTTTCCCATCTATGTCTCTTGTAAGCTAGTACTCTTTGCATACTCTTTATCACTCTAAATACTAGTGCTCCGAGTTGCAAGTATTCTCCTCCTGTGTATTAATTGTCTTGGCGAGTTCTCAGAAGTGATTGGGTGATTCTTGATTGAGGGAGTTTTTGTTGTTTCTAATGATCAGCTATAGCAAACTAGCTCTCAGCTTTTACTGCAGTGCTTTCTTGGATATTATTGGTAGCTAAAGGATATAGGGAAGAAATCAGTCAGAATTGGATGAATTAAGTAATTGGTACATATCTATCTTAATCTTTCTTTCTTTCTTTCTTTTTTTCTTTCTTTCTCTCTTTCTTACACTGTAGCTTCATTTAACTATTTTTTTTAAACAGAGGTTATCAATGTGTATAGTTTATAAAACCCAATAGAGGAAAAAAAAAGGGTCTATGTATATATATGGTCAATTCATCCCCTAATTAATTAGTTGTTGATTGTCGAAAAACCCAATTGGAATGTGCAACATATGGCTGGCCCCTTAGAAAGGCAACTGAAGCCTGAAGCCACCACCGCACCACCATGCACTATGGACTTTCTTCACAAAATGGGTGGGGCTCACATGAAATGACTTCTTTTATTGGATTGTGAGAGGCACCAACTATACATTAATGCTCAAGGACTTTATATATACCCCAAGACTAATCTGTTTCAATTATTTTTTTTAGTATCTATCTACCTATCTATATGTGAAAAAGATTAAAGGAAGTTTTTGATCTGAGGTCCATGTCATCATGCTTTATTAGACTACCAACTGACCAAGTCGGTTCCTTAAAGATTAGGCTAAGTTGGCTTCTGTGGTACATATGTTACTTTCAATTAATATTCAGCCTGTGGTTGATAGCAAAGGCCTCTCATAGCTTAAGATATATTCAAAGTGGCAAACAACAATAGTGTAAGTTTAGACTACCATATATTGCTTCTGTCTTGAAACAAACAGTGGTTAGAAGTGTACTGTTTGGTGCATCACTTGGGAATAAAACCAGTATATATTATTGACAGAAACTAGGGAATTGGAAGAAGGGAATGATTACTGTTTACTTTTTTTTTAATTAAAACTTACAATTTTAATTTTAAAGGCTCAATATTCAGAAATTTATGGCTCTTTAGTCAGCCATCAATTGATGGGAAAACACATCAGCAACCAAAGGTATTTAGCTTAGGGTGATGAGTGATAAGACTCTTCAGTATAGAGACTTGCCATATCTTCAAGCAATACATATATGTATGTGTATATATATATATATATATATCACTCTGGCCAGGCTTTGCGCTTCCAGGCCATATCAAGTAAAGCCTTATGATGCCGAAATGACTAATTACTCAAAAGCTTATCATGTGGGTGTCTTTGGCAGGATATATATATATATATAATTGCACGCAAATGCATGAAAAAACGATAGAACGTTGAACGCTTGTCTCTCCATTCAAATTATAGCGTGCATTCTTTTTATCTTTAATGTGATGATCATGATGATCGATCCCTTGGACAATGAAGAGATTGAGTCGTAATGTTTTCCTTCCATTTATGTGATGTGATCCATGAGAACAAAAGGGGTACTAATTAGCTGGCTAATCAGATGCATTTATACAGTTTTTCTAATTAATTAACCTGAAGGCCCTTGAAATAATTAAGTTGCTTACTGATGAACTGCATGATTGATATTCTAGATGAATTGTGGGCCTACTTATATAGTTTTTCTTCATCTGAAGAAATGGCTAAAGGATGATTAATTATGAGGAAATATTTATTTCCCTCTTCTAATAATTTGCTTTACTTTCTTTCTTTTTCTCACAAAATTCATTACATTTATCATTATTTTGATACCATATCTAATTTGATTCTCTTCATTTTAATATACAAGGGACTCAAAAAGAAAAGGGTAGGAAGAGGAAAAAAAACTGAAAACAAAAAAAAAGAAAAGAAAGAATATCCCAACAAAAATGATCATTTGACAAAAAAGGAAGAATATAATTGAATTACCTTTATGCATAACATGTATAATATTGAGATTTTGTATGTAAATCCGAGAAAGGTTACAAATATATATATTGGAGATTCTCCCAAAAATATATAAATGCACAAAGATTTGAATCTGTTGAGTAGCAAAAAGAAAGAGAGGTTTAAAAGAGTAATAGTGTTGGAAGCTTTTGTCACTGTGAGAAGGTCTTTCCTCCCCCTTCTTTTGCATGGTAGCAAATAGACCTTCTTCTAGTCCATACATGATAGCAAAAAGCTGCTCTTAGTTTGTTCTTTTTTCGTTTCTTTTTTTTTTTGGCCCCCTTTTCTTCTTCTTGCAATTATTCTCTTATGCTGCAAGGACTTGTGGGGCTATATGAAATTCAGAAAGAAGACAGATGATGGAATCCTTGTTGGAAGAAATGAAAGGCGGTGCTGGTACTACTACTGCTACTCTACTTGTACAAACTGTTGAATTGCATGCGTTTCAGCACTTATGGCGATCAAAAGCTAAACGACAAGTGTTTTTTGAAATAAAAAATCATGATCCCTTCTGCCCTTTTCATCATCATCATCATCATCTTCTTCTTCTTCTTCTTCTTCTTTTGAATCCTCTTAATTGTTATATATGAGTATGTTCTTGGAAGCTTTTGTTTGAACCATTTGGTCATCAATGATCTTTTTCTATGGCATGATCCAAGGTTTTATGTGATCCTTTCTTTCTTTTTACCCCAAGTTGCCTTTGAGGAAATCAATTACGTTTCTCTTTTCAAATGATCTTTTACTATCTTCCTTGCTACTATTTCAATGGTTCATGCAAAGATGTGAGATAAGAAATTTAGCAAAAAGAAGTTGTGCTTATTTTTGTCTTACTGAGAGTAGTTTTAAACTGGTGTGTTTGCCTTCTATGTAACACACACTCAATTTACTGTTCAAATGAGGTCATTTTAACACTTTTGGGAGGAAAAAACAGCAGCTTTGAACGTAAGAATTCAAACTTGATTTCATTTTTGAAATTAGCTGGCTGGATACATCACAATCGTGCATGCTGAATTAATTGGGGTCTTATTACATGTATAAAGCAATATATATCCCCTTTAGCACCATTAGATGTCATAATGGCAATGTGAGAGGCACCTTGTCATGCTACTAAAACTACACCGTTGGTCTTCTGCTGTTGCTGCTCTTTCTTACATATATTATGGAGCTTTGTTCATTTATAAACAAATTATTCTTTAGCACTAAAATGCCTTTTCTGTTGCAAAAAGTTTCAAACTTGTTTGGTGGATTTGAAATAATTATTGCTGGATTACAAGCAGTAGTTTTACTGACAAAATATATCATCCCAATTAAGTTGCTATTGTTCAATATATCTATGAAAAAACTTAAAAAATGCTATCTTTTCAGGTTCTGGGATTAAAATCTAAAATTGTTTAGAGTGCTTGATTTGGTTTGCGACTAGAAGTAGTAGATGTCATGATATTTGATAGGCAAAGAAATAAGCAAAAAAGATGAAGTTTATGAAACTTGGGACAAGGCCAGACACCTTCTACACAGAAGAAGCTACCAGGTACGTGTGTATGATTTCAAAATAGCCAAAATATGTATGTGTATGTATGTATTTTCTATATAGAATTTATAACTTCCCTGAAGAAGAACCATTGAAATAAAAAATATCATCTTCTCAAAAAAAAAAAAAAAAAGAAAAAAAAGAAAGAAATGTATTATAAAGAGCAGATATTAATCATGCCTTTCTGCTTTTTCTTTTATGCAGGTCTGTGTCTTCAGATGTGCCAAGTGATCTAATCATAAAAATTAACAACACCAAGTATCTTCTTCATAAGGTAATCATCCAATTCCATCTTTATTGATCATATTTGCCGTGATATGTTTAATTCCTCAAAAGTAACTGTATTTTCAAACACTGTAGTTTCCTCTTCTTCCAAAGTGTGGCCTCCTACAACACCTTTGTTCTTTATCCAACAATTCTACTGAATTTTCAGTAGAGCTTCATGATATTCCAGGAGGTGAAGAAGCTTTTGAGCTCTGTGCCAAATTTTGCTACGGAATCACAATCAATCTCAGTGCTTACAACTTTGTCCCAGCTTTTTGCGCTGCCAAGTTCCTTAGAATGACCGAATCAATCGAGAAGGGAAATTTTGTGCAAAAGCTTGACACTTTCTTCAATTCTTGCATCCTTGAAGGTTGGAAGGACTCCATTGTCACATTAGAAACCACTGCAAAACTACCCGAGTGGTCAGAAAACCTTGGTATAATCCGAAAGTGCGTCAATTCAGTTGTTGAAAAGATTCTCACTCCTCCATCAAAGGTTGTTCATTACAAATTTCGTTAACATTTCTTCAAGAATCTGATATAGATTTTGTACGAAGACTCAGCAAATTTTCCCCTTTTTGTAGGTGACATGGTCTTACACATATACTAGACCAGGATACACAATGAAAAGGCAACATTCTGTTCCAAAGGATTGGTGGACAGAGGATGTATCACAGCTTGATATAGATCTTTTCCGATGCATAGTTACCGCTCTGCGCTCTACCAATGTTCTTTCTCCACCTCTAATTGGTGAAGCATTGCATGTTTATTCTTGTAAATGGCTACCAGACACATCAAGAAGTAGGCATCCAGAGAGTTCAATATCTCAAACAGAAGAAGAAATCACAAGGCATAGGCAAGTGCTTGAGACTATTGTAAGTATGATTCCAATGGATCGTGGTTCAGTTTCAATCGGGTTCATATTGAGGCTCCTAAGTCTTGCGAATTTCCTTGGGGCATCTCATTCCACAAAGTCTGAGCTTATAAGGCGATCTGGAGTGCAATTAGAGGAGGCAACTGTGGAAGCATTGCTCATTCCATCCGTCTCACCTTCAGATCAAAATTTCTATGATATTGAGTTGGTGAGGGCAGTGCTGGAGAGTTTCCTGATGCAATGGCGGCGATACGGGTCGCTACAAAATGATGAGTCATTGAAAAGTTTAAGGAAGGTGACAAAGCTCATTGATTCCTATCTGCAAGTGGTTGCTAGAGATGTGAACATGCCAGTATCGAAGATAGTCTCTCTTGCCGAGTCCTTGCCGGAAATTGCCCGACCAGAACATGATGATATCTACAAGGCTATCAACATCTACCTTAAGGTAATGCCCTTTCAAACTCAAAACAATTTGGTAATCCTAGCATTCGTTTTCATATGCCCATAATTTTAAGACACTAACCCTGCAAATATAAGGGTCATGGTTTCTACTACAGCAAATAAATCAAGAAATGCGCATCTTAATATATGTATATATATGGATATATTGTTGTCTTTCTTTCATTCTAGCTGGTTTAAACAACGGGTTCCGTTGAATATAGACACATACACTATCTTCACCTAAGCTTTATTGGTTATTTATTTACACTGAGTCATCATCCAAGTGTCCATAAGGAGTCATCAGATCATCCAGCTGCACATAAGTGGAAAGTTTATAGAATTGTTAAGTATTATTTTATAGGCTATTGGCAATTTATATGTGTTGTCATTCATTTGGAAAGTTTGGGTTGATGAAGAAATTCAGCTATTTTAGGTAAGAAATCAACGTCAAACTACATCAACCATCACTATAATCACCTTAAAAAACCTTATCCCAAGTCCCAACAGCCATTTGAGAAGTCTCCATCTTTAATATATAGTATATGATAATCTTGCTTTTTGAGTCTTGTTAACAGGTAATGTACTCATAATGCTCTGATTATAAAATGGCAACAATACAAGTACTACTAGCAATAGGTGCTCTTCATTCACATTGCTGACTGGCAGCACCACATTGCAGCATTTCTTTTTAAACACTATAATAATGGGAATACAGGATTCGATTCAGTGATCTGGTTATATTATAAGTAGACTTCAAAGTCAGAATTGCATGTTGATGGCGTGATTGAATGAATTTTGAACAAATCAGGAGCACCCAGATATCAGCAAAGCAGAAAAGAAGCGACTGTGTCAAATTCTGGACTGCAGGAAATTGTCAAAAGAAGTGTGTTCACATGCCATTAGGAACGAGAGGCTGCCACTAAGAACAGTAGTGCAAGTGCTGTTCTTCGATCAAGAGCGACATGGGCGGCCCACCACGAGTAAGAAAGTGCCACAGAACGAGGTGTTATCCGATCATGGACGGCCAAGATCAGCAAATATAAGGGAAAATAACTACAGTAGGCCAATGAGATCAGAAGGGCTCCACCAAACGTCTACTGAATTTGGTAGGCTGCTAGCGGAAGAGAGGAAGGTGGTTAGGAGTGAAGAGTCAGGCGAGATTGAAATATTAAGGGAAGATGGAGCTTCTGGAAGCAAATTTGAGACCAAGAAGGGTATAATGAGAAGGAAACTCAAATCACAGGAGGGCAATACTAAGGGGTAAGAGTGTTGGGTATCAAATTTACAAAGAAGCTCTTCATTCCCCAACTCCCCTATTACTCTTAGCGATTATTTTTTGTTATTGTATTTATTATTATTATTATTATTATTTTTTAAACATTTTGTTTATGGGGTCACCACAGCATGTGCATGTTCCTTCTACACACCAAGATCAGGAAAGAAAAAAGTTATCAAGCCATCTCTGCCTTTTGAATTTGTAGACTGCCTTCAAACAAGTACTAGGTAAGAGGAAGATTATCAACGTATTTTGTTCGACTTGCCCAACCTTGCATTACATAGATCATCTTTTGTTTTCAGATCATACATCGAGTCTCTTTAAGATTAATTTAGTTAACACAACTGAAAGAGATATTTCATAATCACATTATAGCCATACTTGCAATACATTGCTCTTGTTTGGTTTTCAGATCATACATAAGAGCCTTTAAGATTAACTTAATTAACACAACTGAAAGAGATCTTCATAATCACATTATAGCCATATTCGTAATAGAGATTCTCATCTGAAGTCACAATCACGCATCAAGCTCATTATGGACATACAAAAAGATGCTCTATCTTTACATATCCCATGCACTTGTACCATACCATGTATGTTACTACTTCCTGTACAATACCTTTAAATATGTACATGAACGAGGACCAAATCGAAACAGATAAGAAAATGCTCCATAAAGCAACTTGGTACTACTCTCTGTTGAATGTCGTCTTCTATAGCCAAGGGACATCTTCTTCGGAAGCTAAAGGAGTTCTACAGAGTGGACACGTGATATTCCAATAATCCAACCACTTCTCCAAGCAAACTTTATGAAAAAGATGGCCACAGCACAAGCGGCTTACCTCTGAGTCGGGCTTGAAACGAGTGAAGCATACGGCACACTTGTGCTCCGACTGCTTGCCATTGCAGATCGACCCGAATTGAATGGCTGGAATTCTCCTCCGTATTTCATCCATTAAGATACTTGACGGAGGTAAACGGCATTCGTAAGGATCCAAAGGGACATCCCCAGAATCCGGTGGTGGTAGATGGATTCCTATGGTATGCAGTATTGATCGTAATAGGCCTTTGAAGATGGAGATTGAAATGGCCGTGTTTACCAGAATGATACACAGCATTCCTTCGGAGGGCGCAGGGAGGCTTGAGAGGCCCATCTTGTTTCGGTACACGGAGTTTTGGTTACTAATAAATTCGTTTAAGCAGAGGTTTCAGATAATTTGGAAGAATCGATTAAGTAATTGAAGGTTCCAGGGGGGTTAAACAGGAAAATTTCAGTTCTTGAGCTGAAATAAGATTAGAATGTCACGCAGGAAGTCGATGAAATATAATCGGAGCCAGCTGAGACTATGAGATTCCAGAAAGTGCAGAAGGTGCTTCTGTTTAATCTTAGAAAAGAGGGGATATTTTTAGAGCTGCGAAAGCGACCAAGAAACAAACGGAAACAACAAGTATAGAAATAGTTTATTGGTCGTCTTTTCCGATCACCGTTCCAAATAATATGCTATTTCGCCGTTGATCCAGTGAGAGAGTGATGAAGAAGGATCCGTGCTTCGGCCTTTAATATCTGGATTTCAATAAGGAGGAATATCAGATGGCATTCAACCATAATTTGAGGCAAAAAAAACCAGTTTAGAATCTGAAAATAATGTAATGAGAAAATCCTCAAGAGACTAATATAAATTGGACCGAAAGCAAGTACTTAAAAAATAGAAAGTACAGTAATTCAACAACAGAACAGGCATCAGGAGAGCTTTACACATCTAAATTCGATTCAACGATTTGAAATCAATAATAAGATGGAAACGACCAAATCACTAGCCCAAGCAACCAACTCGGCAAAGAAAACCAACCACAGACTACTCAATGTTTCTAGATAAAAAGTGCAAACAATTCAATTGATCAGGACGGCGAACTGAAACTATTTACAGAGTGGAAACAAATAAAGGAACAGATCCATTCAAAAGCAAAACCAGCTTTCGAAACTGAGATTTCATCAATGCAGAGATCTACCGATCGATACAAGAAAACTTTGAAAACAATTATGCATATCCGAAAAACAAAATCAAGACGAAGCTAGGCAAGACTAAAAATCCTTTCAGAATCGCTCGAACAGCTAAAACAGAGAAGAAGGACATAATACTCACTTTTCGAGCTTAAGAAGCCTCCTATTAAAGATCTTCGATTGCATCTCTAATGGAGTCCTGAAGTATATAGCCCGAGAAAACGAAAGATAAGCCTTAACACACACATACGATGCAATACGTGTAGCTACCAGCCGATAATGGCCATCCTACTGCGCGGTTCGATATTTATAGGGCCCAACTAACCTCATCTATAACCACGGTTAGCTCTCCTCCTAACCATGGTCAACACCACTTTTCTAAATAAGTTCTTTAATCACGCCTGCTGCTTTGTTGCGTTCTTGACTCCTACGTCCACGCTGTAACTGCATTGCTTTTACAGCGCGTGAACCTGTATGTAACACGCGAGCGCGCGTATCATCAAATTTACTCAGTGGCCATCTATTTTCTTTTCATTAAAAAAAAAAATTTGACTGTGCATTTATGCAAATGTTAGACAGTATTTGATAATTTTTTTGGCAACCTCTAAGCAATTAGGGGATAATTTCTTCAGTTAACTTTTAGTTATTTTAAATTTTTCAAAAAATTTTAATTGAAGCCGAGGCATATCTTTAATAAAATAATAAAAAATAACTTATTTTATAAGAACTTAAAATTCTACTATAAGTA
>JAJIYU010014115.1:0-13564 GCA_030144865.1 Tinospora cordifolia
CATACATACATACATACATATATATATATATATATATATATATATATATATATATATATATATATATATTTTTTTTTTTTTTACAAATTCTTTTTCAAGTATCATTAGTGGTCTCATTAATAAGAATAGGAAACAAAAACAGATTTATATGTATTTTAAGCAATAAGATATACATATATAAAATATTCCAAACAATATTCTAATCAATTTTCGTAACATTTAAATATAATTTCGATTTTTTCGTAATCAATTTTAAATTGTTTTATTAAGTTATACACATAATAAAGAATATTTTCTTTCATTACTCTCTACAAGTAATTTAAAAAAATTAATTTATTTTTAATCAAAGTATTCTTACAAGTAATCAGTTTTATAAAGTAATCAATTTTAAAAAATAAAAATAATTCATCCATGATTAATCAAAACCCTCATTTTCTTTTCCTCCTTTTTGTTCTTTGTTCTTTGAAAAATTTTTTGATGATTAAATTTATGAAAGGATTGAAAATAAATTGGAAACGAGAACGAAATTGAGATCACTATGAGATAAAAATAATAAAAATAATTTTAAGTCAAATTTATAAATTTCAAATTCTTTACAACTAAATTTACAAAAAAAAAAAACACAATTTATTTTAAATCAAATTATTCTTTAAAATTAATCAATTTTATAAAATAAAAATAATTTATTGATGATTAATCAAAATCACAAATTTTATTTCCTCTTTTTTGTTTTTTGCTCTTTGAAGAATTTTTTGATGGTTAAACTTATGAAAGGATTGAAAATAAATTGAAAACATGAACGGAATTAAAATCGCTATGAGATTAATACGAAACAACATTCAACAACAAATAAACCAACATTCAAACCAAACAATAAAGGAATAAAAAACAATACTAAACCAAGTTGGGCACAAAATGACATTGGAGATGAGCAAGATGGTGTAGGTGAGCTAGATAGATAACAATACCCAACCTGATTGGCTAGGGCAATGGCGACGGCTCTCTAGCAATGGCAACACGAAAATATAGCACAGTCTACTTCTAGTTTTTATTGCGCATGCTATTTATTTTTATTGTATTTTCACCAATTTGCTTCTAGTTCTAATTGTGTTTCACTGATCTGTTGGTTTTTACCTTCATTTTAAGTGAATACGTTTTTTCGAAAGACCAAAAAGGCCTACAATTTTTTTTAAAGTAAGTATTTGTGATATAAAATTGGTAGGTTAGATAATTTAAAAATAATTTAATTTTTTATAATATTTAAATAACAAATCCTTTAAAAAAGTGCACTGCGGTTTAAATAATTTTTAAGTAGGGATGAGAGTAACTTCAATCCATGCCAAACTACTACAATTAATTTTATGATATTAATTTTTAAGTTATATTTTATATCATTTTAATTTTAATTAATATTTTATAATTTTTGATAATTAGCTGTATAATAATAATTTTTATGTATTAATGATAAATTTATAATGTAAATTTTATTTAATTTAAAATATACAAATTATTATAATTTATTTATTTACTTATAGATATAACAAAATAATAAAATTTATATATAGAATTATTAATTATAAAAAAATAATATAAATGAATATAAAATAAGATTAAAAAAATATTTTTAAAATATACTTTTTTAAAAGAAGAAATAGTATAAATATAGAAAAATAGGTTGAAAATGAATTAGAGTTTGAAAGAGAGCAAAGTCCATCGAGAGCGGTCTCTCCAAATTTGGAGGGATGAGCTAGAGTTGCCTTAAGCTCACTTTCAATCCTTAACACCTTTGGGATCAAATTAATTAGGATTTTAGCCTTCAGCGAAATCCAACCCCAACCCAAATCTATTACCGTGAAGTATGATCAATTTTTTCGTATTAAAGAAAAAGCCGGTTTAGACTCGAACCGGCTGAGTTATTAAACCGGGTCGCCCCGTTCCTTCCGCATTTCTAATGCTCTCCCTCGCACTTCTCCTCATTGCCCGTGGCGGGAAGGGAACGTCGTTGAGTACCAATGCGCTCGAATTTGCCACAAACGTATGCTCTAATTCACCGTGGTGCATAAAGTTTCTGTCCATGGCTTCCTCTCTCCCGCAAAACTCACAGTCTCACGCAAAGATGACTACTTGTTTACTTCACCAGCTCCAGACAGTATAGAAAGCGGCCTTTACTGCTTCGATATCTTGAAAACCCCCAAAGGTTTCCGACGCTTCGTCGACGATGCAAGCAAGAGGTTGAACAGAGGAGATTTCAAATGAAATCAACTTTCTCAATTCGAGATTTTCTATCTTTTTGTTGAAGTTATTACAAATTTGCAAACGTTTTCAGAGCATCGGAACTTGCCTCGTACATCTCGAGGTTGCCTCCGTCTATGGAGCTTGTCAGAGCGATGGACGAGATATCGAACACGGTTTGATTCATTCCATGTTTAAAATTGTGGTGTGTGTATATTTTGGTTTAGTTGGAAAATCGCTGAGTTGAGTTCGTGTTTGGTTTGATTTGTTAGGTTTGTTCTGTTGTTGATTCGACGGAACTTTGTCGGAACTCTCATCTGGATAAGTAAGCGTCGGTTTTTCAATGCTTCATGAAATATGTGTATTATTAGATTGGTTTTATTTGTGTTACTTTTGCTTAATATACAGTACAGTCTCCACCTTACAAATGGCATGTGAAAGATTAATTGTTCATGTCTCATTTTAACATTCAGGCGTTATCCATTTCCATATAGAGTGTTGATGATAACACATTAACAGCCTATTCGGCACACAGGAATAGGATGGCGTTGGACTGTTTTTGATCCTAATTCATAGTTTGGGAGCAACCTTGGTGAAACTCTTTTGAACCCCATCTATCCCTTTTTCCTATTAAAAATGGATAAAATAAAGATGTGCAAAATGGCGGTATAAAGATTAAGATTCATTAATAACATTATTTTTATTCTTACCGTTTTTGCACCAAACACAAGATAACTCTTTTGAATCCTATTCCATCTAGGGTTTGTTTCGTACATAAGATAAGATTGGATTATTTGTAAAGAATATAATAGAGTAGAGTTTAATTGGATAAAAGGAGATTAAAAAATAATAAAATGCAATATTTGCTATAACACAAGATAGTTATCAAAAATTTAAAACCTAAATTAAAAAAAGAAAAAAAAAATATGGAGAAGGAAGAAGAAGAAGAAGAAGAAGAAGAAGAAGAAGAAGAAGAAGAAGAAGAAGAAGAAAGAAGGATAAAGAATAGGAGCAAAAAATAAATAAAAAAAGAAAAATAAAAATAGTGATTTCATAATTAATTCCATTGTACACGGTGGGCTTGAATAATTTTACAAGGGTAGGATATAAATGTGGACCCATCTTTATGTTTTATATCATCTTATTGTAGCCAAACATTGGACTAGCATAAAATTTAGGGAAAAGCACACTTGTATAGGGAAAAATAGGAATATTTGCAAAAATATCACTATTTTCATTTATATAAAAAATGATAAAATTAATAACAAAAATATTGAAAACAGTTTAAACACGGATTTTTATAAAAACAGAAATTTGGGCTTTTTCAAAAAATATGGCGCAATCAATGTCTATGCAAAAATATATCATTTTTCGTAATTGTAATTTTTGGTATAAGATTGGTATAGCATAAGAATAATGTTTGTATACAACGTTATATCACTGTTTAAAAAGTGCAGTGTAGGTATTTTTTTTTAATAACATGAGTATAATATGTGTATATAAAAGGATATAGGGTTCAAAACTATAATTTTTGGTATTATATTAGTATAACATAGGAATAATCTATATATACAACGTGATATCCATGTTCAGAACTATAGTATGGGTATTATTTTCGAATAACATGGGTATAACATGTGTATACAAAAGGATATATTCATAAACTAGTTAGTGGTATTATATAGGTATAACATAAGAATAACGTATGTATATAACGTAATATTAGCATTATTTTCGAAATAAAGTGTTCGTTAATGTAATATTGGTAGAACTTATGAATAATATGTGTATACAAATTCGAATTAAATCGATTTAACACGTGCATAAAATCCATACAACTAATAAGTTGGTTTGATATAGGTATAATGTCAGAATCTATTCATGAACTGATATTGGTATCATATTGGTATAATTGCAAATAATATGTATATGCAAATTCAAATGACATTAGTTTAAGGTGTATAACATCCATATATCTATTCAGTTTGGTATAATGTTAGTATAACATCAGAATAATATTGAATACAACATCATATCTATTAATAAACTGATTTTTAGGAATCATATTAGTATAACTGAAGATAATGATTGTATATAAATTTGTTTCATGTGTGAATAACATCCATATAGCTGTTCCTGGTATACCATTTGTACAATATTGGTATAACGTCTGAATGATAACAAAGGCGAGATGCAGTTGCAGCCGTGACGAAAAAGCAGATGAAGACGAGCATGCTTGAATCATCAGTGGAGAAGAAGAAGATGCAACCAACAACAACACAGGGCAAGGGCGATCAAAGATCAACGTACAAAGATCTAGCTATGCGTTTCCACGACTGCAATGGCGATCTGCTTGATCTTGGTGGTTTGAAGGAACCAATCAAAACGACAAATGAGTATGAATCTTTCTCACCCTAATCTCATCATCTCTCCCCATCCTCTGTTTCCACGACTGCAATAGCGATTTGCTTGATCTAGTATAACATCCATAACATCAAAATAATATCTGGAATCTTTCTCACCCTAATCTCATCATCTCTCGTCATCCCCTGGTTTCATATGGATGATGCTTTCCAAAGAACACAAAATTACCCCCCGACCCCCTCACAATGTCCCCTTGCTGGGAAACCTAAGATCTACAAACGAGCGAGCTAGAATCTAGAATCTTTCTCACCCTAAGATCTATGGACCCATCTTCAAGCTTCAACTTGGAAGCAAGCTCGACATCGTGGTGTTCTTCCCATTCAGAGGCAGTGAATCAAAAGCATTGAATCCTAGATCTGATTTCTTCACGCTACATTCCCGACCATTGTTGTGTGTTGCGTAGCTATTGCTCTGTGCTCAATCATCGTCACCTATGCTCTATTTTGTTGCTTCAATCGCCATCCCCTGTGCTCTGCGGCTTGCAAATCTCATCCGAGATCTATTGCAAAGAACCAGATGTCTCTGCCACCTACTTTGTTCTTGACCTGAGGAGCTAGATCAATGAGAGTTATACAATGGTTATAATAGAAAACAGTTTACAATAGAATTATGTATACTAATGTTATACAATAGTTATAATAGAAAATAGTTTACAATAAAATTCTGTATACGTAGAAATAATGAAAAATGTGGCTAAACACATTTCAAAACAGTGGAAGAAGTTCCGGATCCAAATAGCAATATAGCTAAATAATTTTTGTTTGGAAGTTTTCATTTGTTGATTCTAATTCTGGTAGTGGTGAGCATCGCTCTGAGATATGTTCTACAATGGCACTGGATGATTTGAGATTAAGCAATCGTTGCGCCGGTGGTAGATCTGTGGAGATGATCTAAGCAAGTGCAGCGGTGGTGGCGACAATGGTGGCAGCAACTATTATCATGCAATGGAGAAGAAGAGGAAGAAGAAGAAGTTACAAGGAGTGATGCATCGTATACCAATTTTATATATTCTAGTATTTATGATAATAAGTAATGATATATGACATACACCTAATTAAGAAAAATGTGCAAATAATTATGTTATTAATAAAAAAAATTTTGACATTTTTTGTAATTTTCTCTAGTTTTTTATGGTTTGGACCTCAAAATAGTTTTTTATCAGACTAGTTAATTGAATAAATACTTACGGTCAACTATTATCGAACAAGGTTTATTGGGGTCTAGTTATTATCAATTTATAGTTTGGCCATAACATTGATACTTTTGATTTAGATTCAAAAACTTATGAATTTTGGTATGTCATAGATGATTTTATAATTTTAGATGCTCAATTATCTAACTCATCTTTCTATTGCAAGTCCATCCTATGCTTCATCTTCCTCTCGCTACGTACTTAGTGTGAATGTTTGGAATGAAAGAATAGGACATGTGAGCTGAGATAGATTGAATAGATTAGCTTAAAACAGAGTTTTAAGCACACTAACAAGTATTGATGTGTCCACGTGCCTCATTGTTTTCCTATCAAAAAACTATTAGAAAACCTTTTGATAGGACTTTAAGAGTCGAACATCTATTATTAATTGATTTGTTCTTATAAATATGGTCCAATGAGTGTTAAAGCTATACATAGTGTCCTATATTCAAATATGGAAGTGTAAATAGTACTTGATACATATACATCATAGGGGCTTATAAAGTAATTATTATAGTTTTAAAAAATTCATTTAGGTCATGTTTGATTGAATGAAAAATGAATAGTTTTCAAAGAAAATAGAAACTTTTTTAGAAAGAAGACATTTTCTTGCATTTGGTAACTCAAAATTTCTAAGGGACAATTTTGTTGTATTTTTATAATTTTTTCCTGCCGATTATGATGGAAAAATGAAATTTTCTTATGAGAAAATTCAAGATTCGGAGCATGGGATGTGCTAAGTTAATCAAAAATCATTTCACGAAATAAAATATTTCAATAAAACAAGGAAACTTTCATCTTGACAGAAAATTAATTAACGTTCAACTATCTTTGGAAATTATTCACTTACAAAGTTTATTTTATTAAAATTATGAGTTTTTTTTGCATTTAAAAATTATAGTATACATAATTTTAGGACTTCAAAAAGTAAAATATTAGTGATGGCCTCATAATCAATACATGCATAAATTTTTTTTATCTTGTAGTTTCTTAATAATAATAATAATAATAATAATAATAATAATAATAATAATAATAATAATAATAATAATAATAATAATAATAATAATAATAATAATAAAAGACTAATAGGAAAAGTGAAAATTTCCTTACGAGCAATCAAATAGTAGAAAATATGATATTTAATTTTTTTTTAATATATGTAATCAAATAAGTTTGAGAAAACTCATTTAAAATTATATTTTTTGAATTTCATGAGAAATTGACACCTTATCACGGAATCGTTGTCCATGCAATCAAAGAGGGCCTTTGTATAAAAGCATAAATGACATGATACCCATTGTTCAGCTTGAAAGCCGAACTTATTCTGCCATACAAAAGGAAATAATATATTGATTTTAATCCTATAGCTAGGTAGATGCAACTGGTGGAATGCTTTGCTCATTCCTAAAGAAATTATCTGGATCAACAGCGCTCTTCACTCTCACCAATCTATCAAAATTATCACCAAAATACTTGCGTCCCCATATCTTGGCTTGTTCGTAAGTGGCAGAACTATTTTCGAAGTTATTATGACCCAGATCAAGGTCCCTATAATTGACATATGCACCCCTTGGAGATTTGGAAACATAAGGTGTCATATACTCATAAATGCCATTAACCGAAGCTTTACTTTTCTCGGCTGCTTCATTACCTGATTCATTCCAGCTTGCAGCATAAGCAATCTCATAAAGATTTCCAGCTCTGTGAGGAAATGGAGTTGCATCTTCTTCAATTTCACTCATTTTTCCACCAAATGGAATAAAGAACAGCCCAAGAGAATCAGCTTCAACTATCTTGTTCCACATTTCTTGTAGCACAATTTCTGAAATGACTTCCTGAGCATAATCAACTTTTGTTTTGAACGCGATTGGATTTACCGTGTACGAACCAAAATCACTCTCAATATTAGGAATATATGTGGTAGATTCAGCCCAACTCATTTCTTTACAATGTTCAGGTGTCACACCCAATTCCGGGAAGCTTTGGTTCATTACGTCTAGGAGTGCTTTGGTTTGTCCCAGGTACAAGGCCTGAAATGTTATTACGACGATTGGTGCCGAGGAGTTTTGCCCTACTAATTGTTGGGCCTTACTTGCGTCCACCTTGTTTATGTAAACTGCTATAGTGAGATCTTCAGTAAGATTTGGTGCAACATTTTGCCATTTATAAAGCAATGGAATCGCACCCTGTTCTAGGGTCTTGTACACTCTGAAAATAGTGACTGTGGCTGGGACAGGAAGAAGCTTTACTTTCCATGATAGAACAATCCCAAAGTTTCCTCCCCCTCCTCCTCGAATCGCCCAAAAAAGATCTTCACCCATTGATTCTCTGTTCAAGATTTCTCCATTAGCATTCACTACTACTGCATCAATGATATTATCAGCAGCAAAGCCATACTTTCTCAACAAATAACCATAACCGCCGCCACTGAAATGCCCTCCAATACCTACTGCAATGCAAACACCAGCCGGGAATCCAAAATTTGAAGTTTTTTCTGCAATTTTCTGATAAAATTCGATTAGGGTAAGACCAGATTGAACCCATGCAGTTTCAGCTTCGACGTTTATGTCTGCAGATTGAAAATTACGAAGATCAAGCATAGCGAATGGCACGGTATCGCTGTACGTTGTGTAAGATAAGCCTTCATAATCGTGACCTCCGCTGCGAGTTCTTATCTGCAAGTCATACTTTCTACTGCAAATGACGACCGTTTGGACTTGCGATTCAGTTACCGGGGCGACGATAAGATTTGGTCTAAGGGTTGTGGAATTTAGTAAGAACCTGGGATTTCCTATACGGGACGTCCATATCGTAGAAAAAGAAGTAGAATTTGGAAGATAGATCGGAAAGGTTGGATCAGAAGCATGAATATTGGTTGAAAGGCACTGGAGAAAGCTATCATATTGTGAAGAAATTAATGAAGAAGCTGAGATGAAGGAAATTGAGAACACAAGAGCTCGAAAACTGAAAAAGAGCAATATGTTTGAGATTAAAGTAATCTTCATCATCTCTTGTATATGTTTTTCTATATTATGATCGTCTTGTTCTTTCTAATTGCAAACATCAAATGCACACAATGAACTGAAGATGAACATCTTAAAATAGGAGATTTTTCAAGATTATGGATAGAGTTCAGTTGCGGGATAAATGTGACAGTTGTTAATTTCTCAGATTGCGTATCATTTTTTAGCACTTCTTTGCAATCATCAATTGAAGAAATTAGGCAAAGGCGGCTTTTTAAAACTGTTGAAATATAGTGTTTGAAACATGAATGTCAACTATCTCCTTAATGCTCCTAAAATTATATTTGCAAAATTTGCCCTTTTTAACTTTTCGAAATAGGGCTACCACATAACCCTACTAAATACAAAAAGAAATATTTCAAAGCCTTGAAATAACTCTAAGTAAACTATAAGGCATGATGGTCACGTTGTTCTTGATAAATTAAAAAAAAAAAAAAAAGAAAGAAAGAAAGAAAGATAAGAAGGTCTCAATGTTTAATTTAGAAAATTAAAAATAACAACTTTAATTAAATTATTGTTTCGTCTTTCAAATTCAAAGTCACGTGTAAAATAATTAAATGAATTAAAATCATTCGTGTGGTTATACATGCGTGTTGTCTTCCTCTATCAACCACTTTATAGGCAAGGCTAGTCTTGTACGTAAGAGATAATGTATATATTTCTGAAAAAGCTTACCAACGTTGCTTGAAAATGTAAATATATTCAACTTACCCTTTTACATGTAATGTTTGACTTTCAAGGTATATGATGACAAGTTGCCCTTCACTTTCCCAAAAACTCATGTACATCAACTAGTTTAAATTGGACTTTATTAAGCTATTTTTAACCCACACTACAAGAAAAGTAGAAAAATTGTGACAAATTATATGGGATGGTTTTCAGAGACAGATTCTCTTTGTCATAAATAAAAAAAATAAAAAAATGTATAATAAGTTATAAATTTATTAGCCACAATATAAAAAACTATCATTAGTAAAAAAAATTTAATTGTTAATATAGTGCCACAAATAATTAAATTTTTTCACACAAACACAACCACAAATAGGTTTAAAATGAAACAATTGTTACTATTCAACTTCCTCCTCCAAGTTTCACTTTGGCCCTGCCAACAGTAGCTTTGTCAATCACCATCGTTGTAATGTCCTGAATTCTCTGTACTCAATCAAATGAAATTTACCATCAATTCAGTGGAATTTTGGTGCCAAATGAAATCGGATTCAGTTTAGGGCTAAATTTAGCAAATTCTAAAACTCTTATTTTATGACCCTTAGGGAACCAAAACAACTCGAAATGAAGTATGGTGATACGAACAAACTAATGAGACAACATATCAAAAAATTAGAACAATTGGTCGAGGTTAGAATTTTCATTTGCCAAACGCCCTTTACGGGGCCCAAATTAGAAATAATTGTCATTTAGGGTACTTCGGGGGATTGAAATAACTCAAAACGAAACGGAATGACATGAACTAACAAAATGAATGAAATATCCAAAAATTAAAATAATTGGCCAATATTTAAATTTTCATTTGCCTAGTAACCTCCGTGGGTCTTAAATAAGAAAAATTTTTAAAAGAAAATCACCTAGGGCCAAACCATATCTTAAAATGTGCATTAGGTTCATGTGATTCCAAAACTATAGGATATAAATCATAACTTCATGTAAGTAAAGAGATAATAATTTTTATTTAATTTTTGTGAACCCATGAAGTCATGGCCACCCCCACTTAATAGCGTACACACACACCCACTTAAGCCAAAATCGGTCCAACCACGTACATATGTGTGTGCACACATGTGAGCAACCCTATTTAGATAGTTTCTTGGAACCAAGATGAGCATCTTTGACTATTATATGGTGTCCCCTCAAATTTGATATTGTACACCCACACTTGATGTCCAAGAAATAAGAAAATGAAAAAGTATTCCTTATGTGTTTGTGTGATGAACAAGTAAGGAAACCAAAAAGGAAAGTTGCCATGAGCACATAGGAGACGTCCCATTTGAATTAGAATATGATTTAAATCTCTTTTGTGTTCATACATAGTTAGCAAACAAGATTGTACTCATATCTTTTAAATTAGAAAGCCATAGTTGTCTCACTTGCCAACCATAAGCACACTTGCCCTCTTTATGTGAACCATCATCTTTATGTATAGAAACTTGTCCAAATTTTTGTGACGTGCCCAAGCTGCCCAAGGCTGCCCTAGGACATCCCATATGATCTCATGAACATCTATATAAACCCCCCTTGTTCACTTTCATCTCATCCCAAAGCAAAGAGTTGACACTTACCTCTTTGTTTGTTCTTGCGCTCTTCTTGGCACCTCTTCTCAACTTCCTTTCTCTTTTGTGTGAGGAGTTCTTATTTCAGTATTTTAGAGAGTTGTTGAAGTAGTTTTTGTTGGTGGTTAAAAGTTTTTGAAGTTCTAAAAGTGGTAGATAAGGAGAATCTCTGTCAGATTCAAAAGAAACTCATATTAAGGTGGAGGAGATTTCTAGAATTCCTTCTTTACTACTTCAAGTCTTTGGTTTGTTCATATTTGTTTTTAGTTTTCAACATGTTTATATTTCAGTTTGAAGCATGTTTGATCAAGTTTTATTTTCAATTTAACATGTTTTTATGTTTTAATTCATACATGATAGCATAACATGCTTAGAAACCATGCTTTGGCTTATTTTTAAATTTTCAAGCATGCCATGTAGGTTTTCATGTTCTCTTGATTATTTAAATTTTGATATTAATTATTATGATATTGTTTCATATTTATTTGAAATTAAATATGAGAAAGTGAAGATAAAAATCACGTACCATCATAGTAGTCTTAGTGATGCTATGGGTATTCTTTGCATATACTTAGTGTATATGAATAACATCACTAAGTGTGGATGTATTTTAAAATATATGGAATGTGGACATGTGATCCTTATTTCTTATGGAATGTGACAAGATGAATTGTCATTTCATCCCATAATAGGAGTATTTTAATGAAGAACATCAAGGGATTAAAAACCCCTTTTGGTCAAATATACAACACTAACAAGATATTGTTTGAAATGCTTAATACTTGTAAGTGATTAAAATTGGAGGTTATTTTGATTTGAATTAGTAAATTAGTAGTTTGATGAATGATCCACTGGGCTATGAGCTTACCCCTTCCTTTTATTTCTCAGAAATTTTGTGACGACCCATGTTTTGATATACAAAATTTTCGGGTTCGATATATGTATTTTCGAAAATTTTAAATGAAATACATGAATTATCCTCAATTTTTTTTTCAATTTCGAATCTATTTATTAGAAAAAATTGAAATAATGGGAAAAAATGTGATTTTGAGGAGAAAATACATGAGATTATGAGAAAAATGTGAATTCTTGAGAAAAAATAATATTTGAGATCGATTACTGAATTTTTGAAATAATTATGGAATTTTTAGAGTGATAAATGAAAATTTTGGGAGAAAAAAATGAATTTTGGTAGATTATACAATTTTTGAGGAAATAATTGTAAAAGTGATGGAAATGATATATAATTGTAGATTTTGATGAGAAATGGATTAAATGAATTTTTTTGATGTTAGAAAAAAAAAGTAATTGTAACACCCCGCCTCCCAAGTCTTATTTCCAACATCATCTGACGGTTTAATTCTCTTTGATCAAAAAATCTTGGGATGCCCAAGAGACTGGCCCGTGCTACATTTTCTTCTTCTTAGACCCCAAATGCAATAGGGTTCCTGTGTACATTAGTCTATATATAATATGACATCATGATAAATAAAATTCTTCATTTATTCATTCGACAATTCTGAGTATAATTATTCATTACAGCGAAAAATAAATTCAAAGCTGAAAATACATGATTTCACTTAGGCCGATGTGCCCTACATTGAAATAAATAAAAACTTTCAATGGGTAGATCTCCTCGCAAGATGATTAATTTCCTGTTGTGAAAAATAGGGGGTGAGCTAAAAAGCCCAGTGAATCATTCCATCTATTTAATCCATTATTCCAACCAGACAATGTAAGCAGATCAAACACTTTCAAAGATTAATTCGATTCAACCAATATATTAATTCAATCGTAATTTAGATCGAACGGGAATACCCTCTGTGCTTCAGATCTAGGGAGAGAGATCAATTCTGAAACTCAAACCCATATCCAGTGGGATCATTCTTGAAACCCGTTCCATGCTGGTGTCAATATTGACAGCCAGTTCCAATTCTACATGGAACACAAAAAGTTTCCCATACTGGTACGTGGTTGAAATTTCATTTAATCTGACTTTTGTGTGTAAGAGTATAATAGATAAATATTTCAACAGAAATTTAAACATTCCAACAGTATAACATGATAAACCAACAGAAGCACAGATTCTCGATTTATGATGTAGAAGATCGTACAAGACGCAACTACAGAGCATACTCTCTCAAACTGGAAAAACGACTTTCAATTTCTAATGTAGAAGATTGTACAAGACGCAACTACAGAGCATACTCTCTTGGTCATCAATGTCGGGACCCCTTCCCAGAGCCAAGGGCGGCCCGATGGGCACAGCGGCCTGACGAAACTCTCTCACCAATACGAGTTCGCCCAACCGCTGTTAAGCCATCTTTGCAACCCTCATGTGATGGGACGATATCAGAATAATTGGAATCATTAAAACCAAAGTAAGCAATAATTCAAACGAAAAC
>JAJIYU010014116.1:0-13428 GCA_030144865.1 Tinospora cordifolia
GTGCCTATTTAAATGAATTTCATTTCCTGAAAGAGATAGAAAGAAAGAGAGAAGTAATCTGAGAATAGATCTGATAAATGATTTTAGTAGCGCTCCGGCTCTCGGCGGACGGCGGCTTCCCGGTCGAGCGGGCGCGCCTTTTGAGCTAGTGCGGCCCGAGGGAACCCGCAGGAGGGCCGGGGTGTTACATTTACGCACTGGTTACTGCGGTCTGTGACCACGATAATGCGATTAAGTTACACATTTTTGTTTTTAGCACAATTTAGGTTTTGTTTGAAGTTAAGAGTATAAATAGAATTTTATATTAGGTTTTAGGGATTCAAAATTATTGATATTGACAGCCAAAGAGGAAAAAGAGAAATACAGAGAAGAAGCAAAGAACAAAGATCAAGTTGTTAGTATGATCGTTTGTCTATTCAATTCTTTGATATGTGAACTCTATATCATATCTGGCTAAACTCTCTTAAAGTTTAAGATGTAAATTTTGATTGTAGGAACCTAAGATTCTTTATTCTAATTAATTGATTTTGATGTTATATTTTATATTTTGTGTGTTTAATGTTTTCGATTTACTGGCCATAGATAGATCGATCATAGGTTGTTAAACTAACTCGCAAAAGAAGTTTAATGGTTGGAGCATTGAAATATAGACCTAGAGTAATCAATTGACTAGAAAGTTGTTAATTACATAGGACGTTGCACGTGATTACTGTATTTACTGCATTAGATTGTTAATTATACAACTCGAGAGGAGGTATTAGGGAACAAAACTAATAGGTATTAAGGTGCTCGGGAGAGGGTTTTAACAACAAGTGCTAGAACATACAGAAATAGGAATTCAATTAATTGGAATAAGAATTATGGGTGATTACAAGATAGTTTACTATCCTAGACATCTAATTAAAATAATTTTCAATCCAATATTTTAGTTGATTTGAATTCGCTTTTAATTTAAATTAAGTTTTCAAAATTCAATTCAATTCAATTTGAAGCCTTAATAAAATTAATACTAACACTAGATTGGGTTTTAGGATTGTTAACCTAAAACTGCTCTCTGAGGGCGAATTTGGTCTTCACTGTTTATTACTATTGCGATCCAATACACTTACAAGATTGTCAACTCCTATGTCGATAGGCAAGAGTGGTATGGGCACTCGAACTCGGAGGCATGGGTTTAAGCTTAGAATCTTGCTATGCTAGTGTGCCGTTAAGAATGTAAGCCTGACTGTATGTATGATTGTTTGCTTCCTTGCCTTGCCTATGTGGAAAATTTCAATATATATGTCATGAATATTTTTAAATTTTGAGACCAAATCCTATACTCAAAAATAAACAATTCATTGTGGACTTAGAAGCATAAACCAATAGGTCACTGAACAAATGAGGACTTAGAAACATGAATCTAGAGTCAAGCTAGTATAACGGAAATAAATGCTCTAAGTATATACATGAGATTTCTTTGATCAACTTATGATAACTGAATGGATCTTTGATTATAGATAAATGGTCGGATCCAGGAGACATGCTACGAGAGCTACTGTAACGCCCCAACTCCCAAAACATTCAATTGGACTTAACCAGAAGGCGAGTTGGGCCGATATTACATTTACAAGCACACAACTTGCATCACATTCTATTTCAATTATCCCAAGTCTTACTAATTCACAATGAGCATTCAACCCAATTTATTTAATAAGTCTATTAAATAAAAAGATAAAAGAAATACTCAAATCTTTATTTATTTAATAAAATAAAGAAGTGCATACTTAAATTTCAAATAGTAAAAGAGTACATAACTCAAATTAAAAACCAAATTCAGTGGAAGTCTTAATTTAAACAATCAAAATTTGGGAACATATAAATTTTCAAATTTCAGAGCCTATCTAATTTTAGTTTTCTTTATAATTCAATTTCATGAAAAATATGAAAGGAAGGGGTGAGCACATAGCCTAGTAGATCATTCCATAAACAATTAAATTACTTACTCAAATAAAAAACATATCCAAATTCAAACACTTACATACATTAAGTGATTCAAACAATCTTTTTGGTTATTGTTGACATTAAGACTGAAAGAGGTTCCAATTCCTTGATATTCTTATCAAAATACTCTACTCTTGGATGGAAAGACAGTTCATCTTGCCATATTCCATTGGAATAAAGGTCTCATGTCCATATTCCAAGTACTTTGGTTTATACCTATCCACACTCCGTGATGAGACCCATATACAATAAGTATATGTAAAGAACACTTATAGCATCACTTAGGTCACTATGATAGTACGTGGTTCATAAACTTCAAAGTCTTAAACTTAATTTTCACATGTTCATAAATCTAGAATCAGAATAATAAAATTTAGAATAAAACATTCAAAAAGAACATGAAAACAATACATAGCATGCTTCATAATTGAAATCCAACTTAAGCACGACATGATATCATGAATACTTAAACATCATACATGATAAACTGAATTTAAGTTATGATTAAAAATGTTGAAAACTGAAACCAAAAATGCTAAACTAAAAATAAAATATGCATAAACATGCTAGAAACTCAAACTAGCAAAGTAGAAGTGTAGGAAATCTCATCCACCTTATGAATCATTTTCTCAAAATTTTAGCAGAGGTTCATTTCTTCAACACATTTAGCACTCAAAGACAACTCAAGAACACTTAGTTAAACACCAAAGCACTCAAGAATACTTCAAGATCACTCAAGAACAAAAGAATTTTCAAGAAGAGGGCTAGAGAAAATCAAGAGGAACTAGTATGCTCTTGTTTTGGAACAAAGAAGAATGAGTGCATTAGGGGGGTTTATATAGATTTTCAAAGCACAAGGGGGCACAGTTTGGGCATCTTGGATTAGGTTTCCTTATCCCACAATTTTGCATGTTTCCTCGCAAGGGTGGCGGCTAGGTTTTGCACACAATGCATAAGAGGATGGCTAGGATTTTTTGCATGAAAGTTATGATGGTTTTTCCCCTAGGTGGTGCCAAGATTGGAGAATCTTTTTGTTTAGGTAACTTTCACAGTTATGATTTTTTTCTCGTCTTTGTTTGTGACGGCTAGGGTTTGTCCATGGGTACAATTCATGTTTTAGAAAGTTCTAATTAGGTACACACACAAACAAGGACAGCTAGGGCTTTTGTGCATACACATGAGACGTTTTGTATGTAACATAGGTGCATGAATCACTCTTCATCATTTCTAAACAATGTGGGACATCTCTAGGGTATGGGTGTACATGATCATGACATCATCACTCATGTGACTTGCACATGCTTAGGGTAATCACATATTTTAGGTCTACATTAATTTAATAAAAATTCATATCTTTCATTTGGTTAGAATTTTAGCACTTTTGGGTTCACATGAATTTAATAAAAATTTGTATATTTCAAATGGCTAGGTTTTTCCCCATTTCCTTTCCTAATTTAGATTCTCTTGATTTCTACCAAGTAAATGAACTCTTACTTGTGCAAATAAAATGAATTTTAGTCCCCTAAACTGTTTGAGGTGTTAATTTCATTTCATTTCGTCCCTTTTTCTTAAATTTCACTCCCTTGAGAGGTTTTTGAGCAAATTTAAACTTGCACATGGACTATAGAAATGAATTAGACTTCATTTATCATTTAATTTCATTTACTACAAAATTTTAGGGTATTATAACTACCACATTTGATGAGAATGAACCTCAGGGGCAAGAAGCATAAGTTAATCAGACTGAGGCTCAACTTAGGGCTGAGTTGACTTTAGAATTCTGGGATGAGATTACCAGACGAGTCACTAACTAGATCATTACAGTATTGCCATTGCCAAAGATGTAGGCACAGGTGGCAGGTACATGCCCCACCTTAGGAGCAGATTTCAATGTAGCAACCGACGCTCATGCCAGAAGTTCTAGTTCATTAGAGGCCGCTGGAGGAAATTGAGGATAATCTGCCCTTCTTGATTGGAGGTACATCTAACAGCATGGGTGTAGATCACTGGTACCAAGAGTTAGACGAACACTTAGATGTGCTAGGGGCTACAGGACCCCATAGAGTTGCACTGGCCACACATTAATTTAAGGGACCAACTAGGAGTTGGTGACTGTTGAAGGTAGATCCGAACACCAATGTTTGACACATGAACTGGAAAGAATTCGAAGACGTGTTGTACAAGAAATTTTTTTTTGGAGGCCACACAAATGTAGATGCAGTCCAAGTTCATCAGGTTGACTGAGAGAAACATGACTATGCCTGAGTATGAGGCAAGTTCACTAAATTAGCCAAGTTTTCACCAGATTTGATTACGGACGAGAAAATAAAAGCCCACAGTTTGCAGAAGGCCTGAAAGTTGAAATTCGAAGAGTAGTGAATCCAATGAGTCTGAAGACTTACAAGGAAGTAGAGGAGAAAGCACTACTGATGAAGCGAGAGGTCACCTTCGAACAAAAGTTGAGCAGCAAGGTTAAGAGATCAAGCAACAACAAAGAGTCCAAGGAAACCAAAAGAAGCAGAACTGAAATAAGCCTCAAAGGCAACGGACCCAGGGCAAAGTTGACAAGCGTTGGTTAGGGAGAAGGAGCTTCCTACAACTGTGGACAGAAGGGGCATCTTGCCTATGACTATTAGAACTAAGGACCATAGAAATAGATCCAAGGGCAGAAAATTGGCTAGGTTAGGAACCAAGGTTGACGTGGACAACGACAACCACAATTGAGGCAACCCCAATGACAACAATAGCAGTAACAATAGTAGGGCAAACAAAATTAGGCTTGAGTGTTTGCTATTGAGGATGGATTGGCGAACCTAGCTTCTGCTGTCAAAGGTACATTTCTACTATTTCATGTTGTTGTCAAGATCTTGTTTGATTCGAGTGCCACTAAGTTATTTGTGTCAGAAGATCTATTTAGGAGATTACAACTAGTTATGTCCACAAAACCAGAACCATTATAGGCATCCGTCCCCATAGGAACTATGGGTTGAGTTGAGAATTGAAGATAATTTGATAACTGTCGACCTTAAAGTGTTACCTTTCCATGGTTATGATGTGATACCGGGCATGGACTAGTTAACCCAGTACCAGGTTTACATTGGTTGCCCTAGACGGAGAGTCACATTGACTCTATCATCTGGTGAGCTAGTGAAGGTCACAAGGGATATGCAAAGATTACCCTAAAGCCTTATGATCGTGATGCCGCATTTCACAAGGTAGAGTGAGGACTTCACACAAATTTTAGATGATGATATTAGGGAGCCAAAAGATATTTGAGAGATACCTATAGTGTGGGAGTATCCAGATGTGTTTTCGGATGATTTACCTGGAGTACCACCACATAGATAGGTAGAGTTCAAGATTGAACTACAACCACGCACAAATCCTATAGCTATTCCTCCCTATAGAATGGCTCTAGTGGAGTTGATCGAACTCAAGACAAAACTGAATGAACTCCATGAGAAGGGATTCATTAGACCTAGTGAATCACCATAAGGAGCTCCTATACTATTCATGAAGAAGAAAGGTGACTCAATGAGGTTTTGTGTTAACTATAGGAAGTTCAACCAAGTGACCATAAATAACAAGTATCCTTTGCATATAATAGATGACCTATTTGATCAGTTGCAGGGAGCTACTGACTTCTCCAAAATTGATCTGAGGTCAGGTTACCACCAATTGAGGATCAGGGAGGTAGACATCCATAAAACAACCTTCAGAATCGATATGAGCATTTCGAGTTCACACTGACTGTTTGGTTTGACCAACGCACCTGCTGTATTCATGGACTTGATGAACAGAGTTTTCTAACAGTGTTTGGATCAGTTCATAGTAGTATTCGTTGACGATATCCTAATCTACTCTAGATCAGAAGATGAACACATAGAACACTTGAAGATTGTGCTGGGCACACTAAGGAGAAATGAGTTGTATGCTAAGTTCAGTAAGTGTGAGTTTTGGATGAAGATGGTCAAGTTTTTTGGCCATGTAGTTTCAGTCGAAGGGATATCAGTTGATCCAGATAAAGTGGAGTCACTAGCTAATTGAAAGCAGCCAAAAACGGTGACTAAAATCATAATCTTCTTAGGTTTGTAGGATATTACTGTAGGTTTATCTAAGACTTCTTCAAGTTAGCTGGACCTATGACTAAACTGACCAAGAAAGAAGAGAAGTTTACTTGGGATGAGAAGTGTGAGGAATCTTTCTAGGAGTTGAAGAAGAGTTTGACTTCAGCTTCAATTTTGGTTACCCCTACTCGTGGTGTTGGATACATTCTGTATACTGATGCATCATAGAATGAATTGTGTGTTGTATTGATGCAAGAGGGGGAAGTCATTGCTTTCACCTCTTGAAAGTTGAAAATTCATGAGCAAAACCATCCTACACACGACTTGGAACTAGCTTTATCGTATTTGCCTTAAAATTTTGGAAGCAATATCTTTATGGAGAGAAACTCGACCTGTTTTTAGATCATAAGAGCTTGAAGTACATCTACACCCAAAAGGAGCTGAACCTCAGACAACCGGAGATAGATGGAGTTCCTTAAGGACTAAGACTTTCAACTACACTACCATACAGGGAAAGAAAATCTTGTGGCTGATGCCCTTAGTAGGAAGATTGATAAGAAGAATGAGGAAAAGGGGTAAATTTATCTGTTCATTAGTGACTACAACCTGACTGTAACTTTAGATGGGAAGCAAGCATACCTACGTGCATTAGCCTTCCAACTAGACCTACTACGGTAGATTAAAGATGAGTAGAAACACGACAAAGGGATTGTAGACTTGACAGAAGGTGTTAGGCAAGGCAAACACACTGATTTTAGAATTAATGGCAAGTGAGCATTGAGAATTGGAGACAGGGTTTGTGTAACAGAGAGTGGGCAGAGTACAATGACCGTAAGGGATGAGGCTCATCAGACTAAGTATATAATGCATCCAAGAAGTGATAAGACGTACAGAAACCTCAAAAAAACCTATTAGTGGAGAGGCATAAAAAGGGACATAGTCAAGTATGTCTCTAAATGTTTAACCTGCCAGCAGGTGAAGGCCGAACACAGAAAACCCTTAGGGATGTTGCAACCACTTTTGATACAAGAATAAAAGTGGGATAATATTGTAATGGATTTTGTAAGCAACCTACTCAAAAATCAGAACAGTGAAGACACAATGTGGGTGATTGTAGATTGTCTCACAAAGGTATCTTACTTCCTACCCTTTTGATCTACAGATCCAGTTGAAAAGTTGGGAGAATTGTATGTCAAGGAAATAGTGATGCTACATGGTGTATCCAAGACCATAGTGTCAAAAAGAGATTCTAGATTCATATCTTAGTTTTGGCAAAGCCTATAGAAAGAATAAGGCAGTAAACTCACCATGAGCATTGCATTTCATCCTCAGATAGAGGGACCATTTGAGATAGTTATACAGATACTAGAAGACATGTTAAAAGCACGTGTCCTTGATTTCAAGGGTAATTAAAGTACTTACACTTAGCAGAATTCGCATATAGTAATAGTTCTCAGGCAAGTATTCGAATGGCTTCATATGAGGCTCTCTACAAAAAACCCTATGGATCTCCATCTTGCTGGGCAGAGTTTGAGGATCATATACTCACAAGGCCAGATCTAGTACAAGAGATGGATAAATAGGTGAAATAGATCCAAAAGAGGTTAATCATAGCTCAGAGTAGGTAGAAGAGCTATGTAGACAAGAGGCGGAGACCACTGGAGTTCCAAATGGGTGATGAGGTACTCCTGAGGATCAACCTTTAAAAGGGGATCAAGCGTTTTGGGATCAATGAGAAACTATCACGAAGAATCATTGGTCCATTTGAAATACTCAGGCGAGTTGGTGAATGTGCTGATGAGCTGGATCTAACGAACATAATGTCCTTGATCCACTACGTATTTCATGTATCGATGCTGCAGAAGTATGAACTGGACCCCTCTCACATCATACAGTGGGAGGAAGTCAACAATCGGGATGATACGACTTATGAAGAACCGATGATCAAGATATTAGATTGTAAGGTACAGAGTCTCAGAACTAAAGACATCCCTTTAGTCAAAGTTTTGTGGAGACACCATAACCTAGAAGAGGCTAATTGGGAGTTAGAGAGTGATATGCAGAAGAATTACCCATAATTGCGAGTTACCAGGACTAGCTGATTAGATGGCATCATACAGCTATATGATCACTTTTAAATTTTGAGGATGAAATTCTTTTAAGGAGGATAGATTGTAATACCTTATAGTTTAGAAAGCATCTTTCTAAAAAAACGAAAATGACCATGTGACTACTCCAGTACTGGGTCAGGGTACAACGGTACTGTGATTGGATTTCGAAATTTAGGGACCCCAATGTGGTACCGCAGTACTGAAATGGTATACTGCGGTACAACGATTAGAAATATACAAAATTGAGGCAAAAACGTGGTACCATGATGCTAGGACACGATGCTGCGATTAAAAATAGTCCCAATACCACGGTACTAGGATGCAATACCGCAATACTACAATTAAAGATCAGAAATGGAAGTTCTGCGCTGAGTTATCTTTATATTATGTAATATTTAAATATTAAAATGTCATGAAATAATATTAAAGGAAAATAATATTTGACATTGAATGTGCTCCTGAAAAAGCATTCAAATATTGATATGATAAAAAAAATAATGATGAAAAATCACACTTTGATATATTTTATATGTATATGCCATAAATGAAATTATTTTATAAACTATAATTATGGTTATAGTTATTGATAATAAGGTTATAATAGTTACTATTTTTCTAAAGTAGAATAATGTTCTTATTACAACACATGAAATTATATATTATGAAGTGTTTGCATTATATATCAAATAAATTGATATTGATTGGATACTTGTAGTATCTCCATATGATTGATCAATGCCTTCATAAAAATATGCTGAAATTGAGAGAATTATTGATGGCTCTTGAAGAGTAACTGCTATATTTACGAATGCGACATATTTGCAGTGACAAAGTAATATCTTATATTTTGCTAAAATTGCTCTCAAAGAACAATTAGTATATTGACAAATAATTGCTCTTGAAGCACAACTTAAAGATTAGTAAATGAATATTCTCGAAGAACAATTGGTTTTTCCTCTTGGTTTATTATACTGACACATGAGGTTAATTGAAATATATTGTGATTGGGAGCAAAAAGTTCTTTGACGCAAATATATTTATATTTTGGCAGGATTGGCCAATTTTATTTGAAACCTCAATATAATGCTTCTATCATTTTATGATTCAATGAAGCAATTTTCTTGTCATTAGAGGAAAGAAACCTAATTTTCAGATAATGACATATAAAATTGCTAATACAATTTGAAGCTTTGTAAACATGAGTTTCAAAGAAAAAGTTGAAAATTAATTGATAATTCACAAGATCAGTCATGTGCAAATAACCAATGCACAAGTTATTTGTGAAAGTTTGACACACCTGAAGCGTGATTGACTAGTCAAGTCAAAGGACACATATGCAAAATATTCCTAAAGAGGAATAAAATAATATTCTGCTTATATGTCCCATGAATTGAGAATTAAATATTTCATGGAATGGGATAAATTGGGGACGTGAGATTTTTGAGGCATAAATATCTCTTGAAGAGATATATATTGAAAAATCAAACATTCTCTAAAACATTATTGAAATTCGAGCAATATGTCAGCAAAGTGATCTAACCATCTTCCCAATCAGCTTCCCATCTTCGTACATCTTTCCTCCATCATCTCTAGATCATATCAATTACATACATGAAGCGGTGAATAAGGATGAAGTGTGAATAGAGTGGAGCAACAAGGGCGACGGCCGTGGCGACAACACCAATAGATGGAGTAGCAAATGGCAGAAAGACAACCAATCAGCAGCGAACAAGAGAATCGCAAGCATTTGCGAAGAAAACAACACAACGAGCAGCTAAACAGGGGTTTGCAAATCATGAACCATGAAGAAAAATCAGCAAGAAGTAGCAATGGCAGACAATGAATGTGAGCATATTTGTGGGTTCGTGAACACAGAACAGAGGGTGACGAACTTGATACAGCAGCAAACGCACCAGCTGAACATGGTTGATTTCGATACAACAATGCAACAGCGAGCTTGACGCAGCAACAACAACGAAAAGAATAGAGCAACGAACTGCAAGGGCAAGCTAGCTAGAGAATGGGAAGGCGGAGCAAGCCGTAGCAATGAACAACAAAAAGAAGGCAACGAGTTTGGCGCAAACAAGAGCACATCTGTGTTTCTTCGCACAACGTGGCAACGGTAGCACAACACACAAATAGCGATTTTTCTCTTCTTTCATCCAAACAACACCCAAATCCTCAACACACACCAGATCGCACACCAGCAACAACGTTCTTCACGGTTTTAGATTCCAACACTAAGAAAATTTGTATTTTTTTCTCCTCTTCTGCGTCTTCTTCTTCGTCGAAACCAGCAAGAACTTTAGATCTGAAAGTACTCCTTCTTCAATGCACTAGCAGACATGCAAAACCCCAAATCGCAAAAGAAACCAGTTCGTTTCTCCTATGTTTGATTCGGACATGACAACAAGCATCCGTTCTTCATCTTCGTGCGGACATTAGCGGCAACTAGTCGTTGCTGGTTTTTGTTCTTTTTCATTTCCTTTGTTTCAATCGTCCAACACCAAAAATCAAAGCACTAAATTTGAAAATGCACAACTTTGATCTTCCTCTTTCAATCTTATTGTTCGTCAAGCCAAAACCCTCTAAAACTTGAAAAACAAGTTTTCTCTTTCTTTTTTTTTTGGGCCCTAAACTTGCAAAGCAAGTTTTTCCCTTTTTTTTAAGCTAATCTTTGCCCTAATAAGCTTGGAGAACAAACTTTCTTTTTATTTCCCCCAAACCATGTAAAACCATATTATTTCTTGTTTTTTTTTTCCAATCAACCCATATTTGATTTTTAACCCACAAATTTCCATTTTTTTTTCAATTGATCTATGATCTAAAGCTTGGAGCGCAAGCTTGCATGTTTATTTTGTTTCACTCAATCAGTCTAAAATTTCATTTCTCAAACCATCTTTGATTTTTAATTTTCCCATACTTCAATCAACTTGTATTTCAATCAATCAATATATTTTTTTTTCTCAAACAAATCTTGGATTTTAATTTACTAATAATTCCATTAACCAATGTTTCGATCAACTGATATTTCATTTATTTCTTTAAACCATAGATTATGCATATATTTAAATAAAACATAATTTTTAATTCCTTTATTCTCTAATTAATTTTTTTTCATTTTTTTCGTCGACGTGCACACATTGCAAAATTATAAGTTATTACAATCTACCCCCCTTAAAGAAATTTTGTCTTTGAAATTTAAATCAAGTTAGTACTCAAATGGTATATTCAAAATTTCTAAAATATACCACTCCCTTAGTTTACTCACTAAGTTCGTAGATCGAATAGGTAGGAAATGCGCTACCTTCGTCAATCGATCTACAATGACCCATACGGTGTCTTCCCCTCTTTAACTTCTTAGCAATCTGGTGACAAAGTCTATTTCAATGCTATCCGACTTCCATTCTTAAATCGGAAGTGGTTGCAATAGTCCTAACGACTTCTTATGCTCAACCTTCACTTGCTTAAAAATCAACTCGCTCTTTATAATCCTTAGAATAGAAGCCCCTCTATCTTTAGACATGAGTTCACTTGGCTAAACCTATTCAACTCACTTGTGTCCCATACAAATTTGCTTAACCTCACTGATCTGGCCATGGAACTAGTCACTAGTATAACTCTATTCACGACATTCACCCAAAACAATTAACATCATTCAAATACTAAACACACATCGCACCAAACCACAACATAACTTTTTCTGTAGGATTGAGATCTGTCCATGGCTGTATCAGTACTAGCGGCGGTGGTGTCACCGTTGGCCGCAAGGTTCTCGCCACTTGCTCCATAATCCTTAGAGTGACCTCTAACATCACTTTCTGTGAGATCTCTGCGATAATCTCTGAAGTCACCACTGCCTCTATTGATGTCTCTGGTAAATGGGTACCATCACTCCTCTGTTCTAGCTTGTCCCTACTCTCATCTTGAGCCATTTTTCTTCTCAACACCATTTAAGAGTCAAGCATTTGATTCAATACCCTATAATTTTAATCATGATGGATCACAACTTCCATTCATCACAAATGATCGATAACCTATTCCTATGTGAAGTCAAAATCTCGACACTCCCACCATTTCCTCAGCATTTGGATATTGTGACTTGTAATGACTGTCATTAATTCTAACCTTTTAATCCCCAAACTTGAGCTCACACCCACAGTACTTCTTTGAACAAACAGTAGCCCCTGTGGACATGACTACATCCAATGTTACAGCCAATGGGTTTGTCATTGATTGCAGCTTATTTACTAGGTTTTCAAAAATAAATGATCTAGTGGCACCTGAATCAAACAAAACTTGGACAGCAATGCCAAACAAGAGAAATGTACCTTCCACTGCTAGAGTGGGATTTGTCTGGGCATCTACAGCGTACAAATTGACTTGGTTTCTCTGTGGTGGCTGTGGTTGTGTCTGCTGCCTCTACTAAGGGCGATTACCCTGTCCACGGGTCTATTGCTGCTACTGCTAGGGTGTTGGAGCCTATGCTCTGGTAGGACAGTACTTTGCAATGTGCCCTTGCTATTTGCATGTATAACACAACCCTAACTTTCTAGCCTAATCTGTCTAATAGTCTCTGGCATGGTCTAGACGAGCCTGCTGTGCCTGTGGCTGTCGCTAAGGCTGAGGCGCTCTGTGGCCCTCCTGTTTGTTCGACCTCTTTTGTGAGCCTTCTCTGACCTGGTCCTCTTCTTAACCTTCAATGCCCGCTCAAATTCTAGGTCTCTCTCCAAGATTTGCGCACTCTCCACCGTATCCATAAAGGTCGTCAACTTAAGCAGTGCCAAGATGTCGGGACCCCTTCCCTAGGATGAAGGGCGAACCGACCGGCACAGTGTCCCAACAAACCCGCTCGCAAGCCGAGCTTGCCAAGACACTGTTAAGCCTCAACATACTACACCACATCACACCCTATCAGAGTAATCATAAGTAATACAGAAGAAATCTAACACATGAACACCAATAAGAACTTCATATTTCCAAAACAGGTCATTACACATGTGTAGCAATGGGAGAGACGATTCATTATATGCAGACTATCCTCACCCCTATACATGGTTCTACCTCTCCAAAACATAATAACAGAAAAGGAAAATACAAGAAGTCCTACCCAAAAGAGTAAGAGAGGGCAGTCCTACGCAATGACCACTCCCTTACCCTTATCCGCGACTGAAGAACCTGAAATGTTAGAGTAGTGAGCCTAATTGTCCACGGTGGCTCAGTGAGTAATGCAGTCTAATTCAAACTTAAAACAAGTATTCCACAGT